>PVJS01001530.1:0-96292 GCA_004027185.1 Glis glis
CTAATCTCACTTAACATAATGTTCTCCAGGTCCTTCCATTTTCTTACAAATGACATAATCTTTATTGCTGAGTAGAATTCCATTGTGTATATTTCCCATAATTTTGTAATCCACTCATCTCTTGATGGACACCTAGGTTGGTTCCATAATTTGGCTATTATGAATTGTGCTGCTGTGAACATGGGTATGCATACATTACTGTAGTTCTCTGATTTAGACCCCTTTGGAAAGATACCCAGGAATGGTATAGCTGATTAATAAGATGGATCCATTCCCAGCTTTCTGAGGAATCGAGTGAAGAATATTTTAACCAATTAAGCACTAGGTACAAAAAAAAGACTATAAGCCCTGCTCTTTCTTTTTTAGACTGTAACACTAGTGAGCGTAATAAGAATAAATGGAAGAGGCTTCTCCATTTCAGAGTCAGAAAATGAAACATCTCCTAGCTTAGATTGGTCTTATGGATTTGGTGTAAACATGACCTGGTACTTTAGTGTGCAATCAATCACTAGGTTTCTTGCTCATAGTTCTACTTTATTAAGTGGCCCCCCAGGTCATTACACTCTCAAGGACCACTTTCTCCTTTATATTGTTCTGAAAGTAATAGCATAACGATTTCTTCTATTACAACTTTATGATGCCTAGTACATCAACACTTGCCTATATTTTTAATTCTTGTTTTTTATTTCTCTGGTTGCAAACCGTCCATATTTCTGTACTTTGCCAGTGTCAAAACAGATTACCAGATTCCCCAATTTTTTCTTCAAGTTTCTTATGCTTCTCACTCATTCACTGCTATCTTTGTTACAGCCTATATCCCCTGAGAGATACCAACCTGATTTTGATTATTAATTATTATTATTTACCAAGATTCTTAAGGAATTTCTTAATTATCCAAAAATCAGCAATAATAGAAACAGTTAGGGTTCCAGTATCAGCAAGGAAAACATCAATATAAGAAGCATAACAATTTTTGCTTTGGGTTTTCAATTCCCAACATGCCAGATGAAACTTTCATATGGATTTTAACATTTCTATTATACATCAGAAAATACAGGAGAAATCTCTCTAGTTCCCTAATGAGTGAGCAGACCTACAACTTAGTAGATTGATTTCAATATTATTCCCCTTGTAAAATTGATGTCTGGGGTCCTTTACTACTTTTCAAAATCTAAAACTCTGTGCTCAGACTAAAGACTTTCCCAAAGGACTTATCAGGTTATTTCATATGTTTCAAAATATGGCACTTCTGATATAAATAATATATGAAAAGAATGCCTGAGTAAGAATACATGGGGTGAAGGAGAAAAAATTGACTAAAATGCATATTTAAAATGTCATAATTTTCAGCATCCTCACTGATATGCCCACATCTCAATCTACCCAAGACACAAGGAGTGCTTTGAGGAGTAAAACAGGCATACCTCATCCTTTTCTGGGGCAGTTTTTTCAAAGACTAAAACATAAATAAGTTAAGGAGCAAAATATATCTAAATACTTTCACATATCCACATTAAAGCTGTGAAAAATTCATGGGTTATATATATTTTTCAAATTTTAAAGCTCTGTTTTTTACTTCTCCTTGCATATGTAAACTATATCATGTATATGGTGAACATCCATGCCATCATTCAACACAATTAGCAAATTTTCTTGAACAACTACCACATTCTAGGCACAATTCTAAGGAATGGAATACATCAGAAAAAGAAACTGACAAAATTACTTAATCTTAAAAGCTCAAATTTCAGTGGATTTCATGTATTTTCTTAAAGGTTAAGTATGAAAAACAGAAAATTATCAGTTCATGGAGTTTTAAAGAACTAAACATATAAAATTTGGAGTAAAAGGATGGGCACTTAATTCTTCTCTCTCTGTGATTACATATATGGTGCTGATGTGATTTGACATGTGATATATTTGGGGAATTACTGTTAGATGGATGATGGCATGTTAGTATAAGAGGATTTATTGATGGTCCACCTAACAGATAACACCCTTTCTCCATTTATAAGATCTCATGTTTTGAGGCTGTGCAACTTGTTCCAGAGAATGCATCAGCATTGATATAGAAAATACAAAATAGTCTAATTTTTCTTTCCAATTATTTATTTACGGAAGGGCATACGACTCATTTCTGTTCAATGCCATTTAAAGGAAGTTGATTTCAACCTTTGAAAAATTTTCTTCCCATGAAATGCAAGAGAGGAAGGTGATTAACAAGATTCATTACAATGTACCTTTTACATACTTGGGAAATATAATATCTGGAGTTCTATAAGCTGTTTAACAAGATACCAGAGTAAAAAAGATATTTGAGAAATTTTTTAAATTTCATTGTGCTAGGGATAGAACACAGGGCCTCATGCATGCTAGGTAAGCACTCTACCACTGAGCTACATCCCCAGCCCTATAGTAGAAAAACTTATGAGCCTAGATTCTGACAGTGTGGGAAGTGGTTGGGGAGAAACATCTTTTTGACAGGTGAGATCTGTGTGTTAGTTATGATTAGGGAGGGCACTCTGTTACTTAAGCCCTAAAGCATCTTAACTACTATAATTAAGATGAGCAGTCCATTTTTACTTTTTCCTTATATATTTTCAACTGATAATTCATTCTCAAAGAATTCATTGAAGTACTAATTTTCTACCTACATACTGAGTTCAGCTTAAAATTTAACTCCAATACCACCAGGAGAGCATCAATATTTACTTTTTTTGTGGTATTGGGATTGAACCCGGGGGTGTTCTAACTCTGAGATACACTCCCAGCACTTTTTGTATTTTATTTTGAAACAAGTTCTCACTATGTTGCTGAGACAGGCCTCAAAGCTGCTATCCTCCTGTCTCAACCTCCTAAGTACTGGGATTACAGGAATATACAACCATGCCTCTATTTGCTCTTATTTTATTACCTTGGGTGTGTTTTTATTTTTGCCAAATGCCTTTAAGCATCTGTGATACTTTTCTTCATTGATCTATTTATATAATTAATCATATTAATGCATGTCCTCATGGAGTCATAAGTGCATTCTGGAAAGAAATCCCATTGGTTCACTGTGTACTAATTTACTGTTTAAAGTCTATTTGCTAGGTTACAGCAAAGATTTTTTTTAGTTGCCTTTCATATTGAGATTAACTTATAGCTTTGTGTTTTTAAGTGCTTATTACCTTTTGGTAACAGGACTGTACTAATTTCATAAAAAGAATGTTGAAACTTTTCCTTCCTCATGGTCTGGAATGGTTTCAGGATCACGGTGACTATATGATCCTATAATGTATAGAACAACGCTTCTATAAAAATGCCTGGAGCATGGCATTTTGGGGGGATTCTTTGCTTATTTGTGTGCTTGCTTGTTTTGGGGAGTTATGGATCTCATTTACACATTCATGTAAGGTTTTTTTTGCAGAAATTACTCTATTTCGATTTTTCTTTCTTCATTGAGATTTGAATTTTCTTCATAATAATAATTTATGTATCTGCTACCCTCTACAATTACGTGAGTCTTCTATTTCCTTTGACCTCATTTTTCTTTCTATGGCAAATTTGGCTTCTGTTTTCAATGTTATTTTCTCATGCACAAGCACTGTCATTTCAAAATAGTGTCTAATGGACACTAGTGATAATCATAGGAACTTAGTGCAATGCAGTCCTAAAAATTCTCCTATATATTATTTTACATCATGCATATATATATTTGCACTTACCAGCAACTTTAAATCTGCAAGAACTTTCTTATTTTTACTGATTATCTTTGGAACTGCTCATCAGGTTTTCAAAAGACCCTCAGTTTATACTCATGATAGAGTCCTATCTTCCAGGGTGTATCTGTTGTCATTATTATAGTTTATTGGCTCTCTGAAGAAATTCCTTTCATGTCCCTGTGGTCCTTGCTACATGATTCCTGATCACAGGGTAGCCAGCCTGTCCATGTTCTGAAATTCAAATTCTTGTCATCGAGTCTTATTGAGGATAACATGTTCATGGTGTTCTTTCTTTTGCAATCCTGAATAGTCAATATTATTTTCTGGAAAATGATATGATGATTCAGAACTGCACGTTGGCCCTTATCTATACTGTGGAAGGCTCGTGCATTTCTCACAGAAATGGAAGAATTGAGAGACTGTCACTCTGCTTGCTTTTTGGGTTGATTAAGAAAACTGAAGAAATGTTGGGAATATGAGTCATCTCAGTGTGCATGAAGTGGATAATCAAAAGTGGTGACAAGGACATTCTAGTCACTGAGAAAAAGCATGTTTGAATACCCAAGAGCTGTTCAAATAAAGAAGAGTGACTAATGGTGGTCTTTTTGAGTTCATGGCTTCTCCATGGCTCCAACTTTTAACACTGTCCATTCTCCAACAATCATGAACATTGAAATTATTATTAGTGTAGTATATTTGGACCAAGAGCTGAATCTAATAATACAACAAATTTACTCTTTTGTTCCTAATTCCACAAAGGCCTCTGAGCCTACATAATAGCATTAGTTTAAAAATAGTTATTTTCAATTTCAGTAGGGTGTTTCATTTAATAATTTTTTGGAGACTATTGAGAGCTCCTGTCAAACAGTCTATTTAATAATTGAGAGGGAAAGACAATTTTTTCACAAGTTTGGCTTAGATGTTGATTTTCTTTATCAGCCCTTGCTATCTTGTTAAAATTTTCACTATTTTTGATCTTTAATCCTTTTGTCTCACCTGCCTCAGAGGTGCCAAGAAATTTCTTAGAATTTGTCATCTATGACTTACTTGAAACTTTATGTCTACAAGCACAATAGAAGATTATACATACATATTTTTCTATGTCTGGTAAGAGTACATAGAGAAAATATTCTGTGTAGTAGAATCTTTCTTTTTTTTTTTCTTTGCTTGTAGTATTTCCTTTGCCAGGAAATTTGTGGAGTAGAGAGTAAAAATGGCAGAAGTAGCAGGTTCTTCCACTATAGCATATGCCTTTATCATCCTTTAGCCATAGGGCCTGGAACCAAATTCCCTATTATTACTGCACTTCAGAGACCTTAAAAATCTCCAAGCTTGATGTTGATGCCTCACATTAGCTGATCTCCTGCGTAGAAAGGTTCTGGTCAAAAACACAGCAACACCAATGAAAAAGAAACTAGAAATTAAAAATATTTTATTTTTGGAATGGAAGACAAACTCTCATATATATAACCACAGAATGATCCCGGTGAACACTTGGATGGCTAAACTTTCTTTGAGCTTGGTGGCTATATTCCAAATGATTTTCTAAATTCAGAGAGAAACACAGCCAGACCCTTTGAATCCTCTTAAACATTCCAATTTCAATCATGAGCTAGTTTAGCTGGAAGGCAGATTTTTCCCAAGTTCACTGGAAGACTTTTGGCTACTATGTTAGACATTCTGGCCAAAATGAAAACTAAGCAGACAAGTCCCTCCACCCCCGCTGTGGTAATGTTACAATCTCTGCCACTTACGACTTTAAAATGCTGATGAAAATCTTAAAGGTAATGTTAAAATATATTTGAGGTATTTTTCTATTCACTTTATTTTTATCCTTTCTATAGTTTGTTTTTAGTGACTATACTAAACTCTTAAATAGAGTTCCTGAGACAATCTCTGATCTTCCAATTAATATCAATTTAGGTATAGTAATCTACAGCTTCACTTTCTGAGGTTTTAGATACTCTTAACCAACCATAGTATAAAAATAACAAATGAAAAATCCAAAATATAACAATTCTTTAGTGTTAAATTACATGCTATCTTCCTGAGTAGCATGATGAAACCTTATGACACCCACCAAGAATGTGAATTGTCCATTTATCCAGAGTATCCATGGTGTATACACTACCCACCCACTAGTCTCTCAGAAGCTGTCTCAGTTATCAGATAAACTGGCAAGGTATTGCAATGCTTATGTCCATGAAACACTAATTTTACTTAAGAATACCCCTAAAGAACATGTGTAGCATGCTGGCAATCCAAATATGTTAAGAAGAAGTCATATAATGTTTCCTTTATGTGAAAAGGTAAATGCTCTTGATTTAATAAGAAGAAATTGTATGTTTAGGTTGCTAAGAACTAAAGTAACAATGCGTTTTCTTTTTTAAAAAATACTTTTATTGGTGTATTGTGATTACACATCATACTGAGGTATATAATGATAGGAATATATCACACAAAACCTCGTGTGTTTCCCTCCGGATCCCACCTCACTCTCTCCTCTTCCCCACATATACCATTGAGATTGGTATTGATAATTTATTATATGTACATAGCATTATTTAAACTGTCACCTTCATTAAATCTCTATCACCCCTCCTCCCTGTCCTAAATCCCTTCCATAGTTCCACTGACGATTCTACTCTTTTATCTGAGGTCTCTTTTGTTACCCAATTTCTCTCTGGCTTCCATATATAAGTGAAAATATACAACTATTCACTTTCTGAGATGGCTAATCTCACTTAGCATAATATTCTCAAGTTTCATCCATTTTTCTGAAAATGACATAGTTTTTTCTTTCTTTATGGCTGAGTAGAATTCCATTGTGTGTATATACTACAATTTTTTTATCCATCCACCAGTTGATGGACACCTAGGATGGTTCTATAATTACTAGAAGAGGGCATAGGGCTAACACTCCAACATACACTGGTAGAAACTTCCTCAATAAGACCCCGAAACCTCAGGAAATTAAAACAGTAGTTAATAAATGGGACAACATTAAATTATAAAGATTGTGTGCAGCAAAGGAATACATTAAGAGTATAATGACAGAGCCTACAGCACAAAAGAAGAATTTGCCAGCTACTCCTTTGCTAGAAGACTAATATCTAGAACATAAAAACAGGTTAAAATGCTGAAAAGCAAATAATCCAACAAAGAATGAGCAATTGAAATGAATAGACACTTCTCAAATGAAGAAATACAAATGTCCAATAAATAGATGAAAAAATGTCCAACATCATTAGCAATCAGGAAGTGCAAATCAAACTACACTGAGATTCCATCTAACTCCTGTTATAATGACAATCACCAAGAGCACAAACAATAATAAATTCTGGAGAGGATCTGGGGAAATAGGAACTCTTATACACTGTTGGTGGAACCGCAAACTAGTACCGATACTATGGAGATCAGTGTGGAGGTTTCTCAGAAGACTGGGAATGGAACCACCATATGACCCAGCTGTACCACTCCTGGGAATCTTTCCAAAGGAATTGAAGTCAGAATATTATAGTGCTACGTACATATCCATGTTTATGGCAGCACAATTCACAGTAAAATACATTTTCTATTCATGTAATTATAAAGAAGAGAAAAGAAAGTTATGCTAGTTGGCTATTTTACCTCCAACTGCAAAAGCTATAAGTACAGTGCATGATAAGTACTTAGTTAAGATGAAAAAGGCATTCAATTAAAAGGTTGTGAACTATCCTTAGTTTCAGGTATCCAATGGGGATCTTTGATCATGTACCTCTTGAATAAAAGGAGACTACTCTGCTTGCTAATTTTATTTTAATACAATTCTTAAGATTATATCTTTATTCTTAAGATTATATTTTTATCAAAGGGGAGTATAGATCATTAAGCATGACTGAAAATTCCACACCTACATCAAACAATTTACATATACATAGCATACCTTTTCTTTGTTACACATCTACCTAAAGTGTACTTTTTAGAGAAAAATAAAAAAAATAAGTATTAAATTTTATTATGTGTGGAAAAGTACTCAAAATCATATCATACATTTTCCTATGTATTTTAATCCCATAATATAAGCCTGAATTTTATATTTCAGGCATTTTGAAATTAGCTCCATGCACATTAGTTATCTTTAAAATCATTTATTCAAGACTTTTAACTATTAGGTGCAAAATATTTACTTATTCATAATGCCACAGTATTGAATATTACAGACTGCTGAGTTGAATGAGTCATTAAATTTTTTTTTTTTAAACTAGGGCTGAGAACCTTGCTGTTCAGCTTGTGTTAGAGTGCTGGGTCCAGTGATCCCACATTCTGTGTAGACGGCATATTTAATACAGATCTGTTGCTGCACAGTCTACTAACAGAGATAAGACTGAGATTTAACACAAATACCTAAAATAATAAGGAATACCAGAAGTTCCAAAGGGCAAGCATGGTGCCTGACTGTCACTGAGTTTCTCTTATGCAAGTGGAAAAATGGTTGCTTTAATTCTTCACTTTTCTTCTTTGCCTAAATGGTGTTTTAGCTGTCTTCTATGTGAAAGAGTGAAAATTGTTTGAAGGAATTATTAAATTTGCAGCCAATTAGAATATTTCAATTTAACTCCAGGTTCCAAGGAGTTGGATAGTCAAATTAACTTCCTTGAGACTTTTATTTAGCATAAAGAGTTCTACAAAACCCAACTCTAATTATTAATAAACGTTTTATAATGCATGCCTGAAAATATTTATATTTTATAAACCCCAGCTAAGTACTAATTGTTCACATGAACAAAACTGTTTTAATGTTATGTTACCAAAGCTGTTACTAAAACACCAAGCTGTTTTTTTAGATATCTGTCATACTTTTTTTTCTGGAAATATTACTATTTATACCTATGATAAAATTTTTGTCTAGAATATCTCCCATTGTGTATTAAACATCAAGGGGCTTGTTTTCTTGGCTATGGGAGGAAAAGAAGGTGAAACAAACAGGAATTAAGCCAATACATGTGCTGTGAAGATTGAGTTAAGAGCTAAGCAAGCATTTTTTTAATTGTCTGTATCTTATATTCAATTGAAATTGTATTTAACACAGAATTATAAGTAAAAATCTCATGACTGATGACAGCTCTGTTTTCAGAAAAGTTACCTAAATCTTATGAACTCTCTAATTTCTCTCTATGTGAAAGCTATTATATTGTGGGCAGGTGAAACTATTTTCATGGAATAATATTTTTAGATAAGCTTTGCAAATGGTAAATGACTAAACTGTAGGATTTTATTGTCATTTTATTTATATTGAACTTAATGACTAGCATTTTGTGCTTTTACAAAAAAATTAAAAGTAAAATTAGAAAAACATTTTTATAGTCAACATGTACCAATGCATGTAATGGTTTTTTATCATTACACATTCTTATTCCTATTATGAATATGTGTTAAAAAATTTAACATAAATGAGAAAACAGAAAGAAACAAAGAAAGCAGCTAATATTGGGGCAGTGTTTCTAGCTAAATTATTTTTTCCTATCCATGGTGATGACAATTCACATGAAAAAGTATCAATAAAAATAAAATAAAACTTTAATGGACAATTATTCAGTAATTTCATTGTAATCCCACAAGTACTACATGTTGTGAAGACTTCATGAAAAATAAGGGCAATTTCAAGAAAGCTGGAACAAGTAGAGGTTTTTTAACTAAAAATCATTTGAAAGAGAATTGAAGATGGACAGGAAATCAGTTAAAGAAACGGAGAAAAGATCTAAAACCATTTCCCTTCAGAAAGAGAATGCTCTGATTACTGCCTTTCGAGAAGTTAAGAAACCTACGATTGAGATTGAAAGGCCCTTTCAGAACTCATCAATACAAGTGCAGAGGTGTAGCTTGGTAATATGAGCAACAGGCACCGCGTGTTATAGTTTGAGAGGCTGTGAGTTGTATCTTATTTACCATTGTGATGCCAAAGATTTTTTTTTATACCAGCACAAAGCCTGGCACAACAAAAAAACATCTTTCCTAAATGATGAATGAATGAGTGGGATCTTGTTTAATCATATTCAAGTTGGTATTGTAAGAGACTCCTGGCTAGTGGAGCACAAATGACCAATTAAATAACTTGGCTGGCAAACTGCAACCTAACTTAGTATATAAACCACCTGAAGGCCTAACTGAAGTATCTCATTGAGCAAACTGCTGCATTTCAACCCATTAGAGGCAGAATACTTATCATACCATGTCCGAATAAAGCCAACATCTCATTCGACCATGCTCACATAAAAAAGATGCCTTGATGTAGCCAATTAGGGGATTTCTCTACTTCTGTGTCCGGACACTAAAAGCTCACAACTCTCCCTGCCAGGTGCTGGAGCTCACGGAATCTCCACTGCCTGGAGGTGCTGCCCGATTCATAAATGGTTCTTTGCTCAATTAATTCTGTTAAATTTAATCTATCCAATGTTTTTCTTTTTATATTTCCTTTTTAAAGAAGTTATAAACTAACACAGAAAGAACCTGATATTTTCATTTGGTAAAAAATAATTGTTCAGCCGGGCGTGGTGGCGCATGCTTGTAATCCTAGTACTTGGGAGGCTGAGACGGGAGGATCCGGGTTGGCGGCCAGCCTCAGCTACTTAGTGAGGCCCTCCACAACTTAGTGAGACCCTGTTTCAAAATAAAGAATAAGAAATAGGGCTGGGAATGTAGCTTAGAGGTAGAATGCCCCTGGATTCAATCCTGAGTACTGCAAAAAAATAAAATTATTTAATAAATGAGTAATAAACCAGGTGTGGGCTTATGCCTGTAATCCCAGTACCTGGGAGGCTGAGACAGGAAGATTGAAGGTTCAAGGACAGCTGCAACCACCTAGGGAGATCTTGTTTCAAAAACAAAAGATAAAAAAGGGCTGGTGATGTAGCTCAGAGCTCAGAGGTAGAATGCCCCTTGGTTCAGTCCCCAGTACCACAAAGAAGAAAAAAAAAAGGAGGAATCAGTAGATGTTTCTTTCTAAGGATGCTTGGGCTATACATCATAACTGAAATGTAATGCTATGCCTACAAAAGCATCTTCCATGCTTTCATACATTGGTACTCACTATGCCAAAGAGAATTCAAGAATTTTTACAATATTGGCCATTCTGTTTGATAAGCAGCTATGTTTTACCTCATGATTTCATTTAATCATCACAATAATCAATGAAGAAATATAAATATCATTCTAATGTATAGATTAGAATATTGGGTCCCTAAGGGAATATATAAATAATAATAAAGTTTATTCATTATGGAATATATATTTTTGTTTATCTCCTGCACATGGCATGTTCTTTAGTCACTGGAAGACACTTAGAAGATATTTATTAAGTCTATGAATAAGAGTAAAGACACCCTCAAATGACTAAGCAGTATTGTTAGAGTCAAATATGTCACTTTGACTACAGAGAAGCTATTTCTAGAAGAAGGAAAGCAAATTATTTTCTTCCTTTTGCAAATAATTCTATTTAAAGAAAAACTGAATAAAACTAGTGGACCCTTTCTCAAAGAGGGACATTTTCTTCCAATCAGGGACAAGAGGCAAACAACTGAGGGGCAAGGCCCTGTCTACACACGTACTAGTTAGAGAAAAATTTTCATATAATCACTTTTGTGACTATTCTTTCATTCATTAATACAATTATTCATCGGTAACTTATGGATGGCTTTCTATGTACCAGAACTGTGGCAGCTACGAGGGATGTAGTGTGAACACAAAAGCCCCTGTCCTCAGCTGACTCACAGTTCCAACTGCAGGTATTATGACCTAGAGATATATTTACTGACCTCATTTCTCTCATTTGTAAAATGAAGATAATAAAACTTTTCCCACAAGGCTGCTATGCATGTAATATATAAAATATGTAGGGAACTATAAAAAATTCAAGCCACAAAGGCTATTGAATGTTAAAGTTTATAGATGGCTGTCACAGACATTCTCTTGCTAATTTCTCTACTAATAGGATTATGGTAATATTGAGATGGTGAAACAATATGATCAGGCAGACCTCAGTTGGTGTCCTTGCACTGATATGATATCAATTCTTTGACCTTGAGAATTGTATTAATCTCAGTGACTTAAGTTTCTTCATCTCCCAAGTGAAAATTGTATTCTATTTTGCAAGGTTGTTATGAGGATTATTGATAATCTATGAAAATTGCTTACTCGCTGAACAGTAGCTATTATAAGTGCTGAAAAATGACAGGTATGAGAAGTTACAATTATATGAAGCCACCAGGATTCTCATAGCTTACTAGAATAAAACAAAAATGTCAAAAATAATAAGTATTTATAAGTGTCAGTTCTAATCTAAAATTAAGATATAGAACAACCACATCGAGTTTAAATTTTTTTGAAGTTTTAAAATCAATTAATTAATTTTTTTCTAACTCAAATTCAGATATATGGGGCGTATTCCTCATACACTTGAATTCGTCTTCAATTTGGTTTTCTAGGCAAATTTCTAACAAGTATTTTCTACATCCCAAAAGACTGTCACAAGATCTTTAGAAAAAAGGATGCTATTGCTCTACATGGGCATGAATACCAAGTGACCTTAATACAATTGAGCTTTTCAAAATTACATGGGAAAAATGTCACAAGAAAAGCAATAGTTGTTTTTCTTAAATTTCTTCTCTTGGTAATTTTGCATAAGAGCAAACAAAAATCACTCATCACACACTGCACTGTATTTTTAATAGTTATTTATGACCACTGGCATTTATAGTTCTTATTTCTGCATAAGATGTATAATAGCACTGGGTTAATTCCTGTACTATATTTAGGATACTAAATTCCATAATTTCTAATTTGAGTACAACCCACATAAATGTAGAAATTGTGTGTTAGGAGTATAAAAAAGAAAGAAAGAAGAAAGGAAGGAAGGAAGGAAGGAAGGGAGGGAGGGAGGGAGGGAGAAAGTAAGGTAGGTCACTGGGAGTCTCTGAATTAGGTCAAATAAAAAAGCAGCCAAAATACTTTCAAATTTTCATCTATAACTATAATATAATTTCAATATCTTTATTGCTTAAATTAAAGAAATATTGTAATGATTAAATTAAACACTATATTAGATGGGTACAGTGGTACACATCTGTAATCCCAGTACTTATAAGGCTGAGACAGGAGGATAGCAAATTCAAGGCCAGCCTCAGCAACTTAGAAAGACACTGTTCAAAATTAAAATAAAACAGGAATGGGGGTATGACTCAGAAGTAGAAGGCCCGTGGTTTAAGTACCCAGTATGCCCCAAAAATGAAAAAATAAAAATTAAATACTTTATTGAAAAGCTTCTACACTTTTAAAGGTGTTGTTCCTACTGTGTGTACAACACTGGAATAAAAACAGGAGTGAGGAATAATCACAGTCCTGATTTCCATTCTAATTCAAGGGAATCAAAAATATCAATACAATTTCAGTATGTTTACATATCTATGGAAAAAAACAATGTTTATAAAAGAGAAATATTGAAAGATTTTGGTGGGATATTTTTACCCAGGTTTAGTTGCACAACAATTAGCCAGAGGAAGGAGGAACGGGGCAGAGCAGGTGATAATTATTAAATGCCAGGTACCAGTCTCACACCTTCAAATCTCTATGAAATGGCTATTACTTCTTTCCAGCTTAATGAGGAAGAAACTAAGGCTTAGAACATTTAATTTCCTGCCCAGTTAGCGCAGTTGACAAATGCAGGTTGATGTGTTTCTAACCTATATGTGCTTGCTTCTACCCGAAAGTAATCCATGATCCTAGAGAAAGAAAAATTGGTATATACCAGGAGAAAAATTCAAATAGAACAAATGAATGCATTGCTAGAAAGATTTTGCATAAGATAAATATGTTTAAAACTCCATGGTAATAGATGAAATATAGAAGAAAATCCCCTTGACTTCAGGACGACTGTGCTCTGTTTGTGTCTTCCTTCTGTAAAGACATATTTGAATCTCCTTTTTTTTTTTTTTTTTGGTACTGGGGATTGAACCCAGGGGCATTCTACCTCCAAGCTACACCACCAGCCCGATTTTATTTCTTATTTGGAAATAGGGTCTCACTGGTTTGCTGAGAGCCTCACTAAGTTACCAAGGCTGGCTTTGAACCTGTGACCCTCCTGTTTCAGCTTCCAAAGTACTGAGATTACAGGTGTACACCACCACACCCAGCTCTAATCTATGCGATGGACCAGCTCAGCTGGGAAACTGACAGGACAGGGGTCTCGGGATGGTGGGCGAGGAGTCGGCGATGAGTGACAAACAGACACAGACAACTCAAGGAAGTTGTATCTGAGTGCATTTTGCAAAGCTTCAGGCAAGGATTTTATACACAATGATTAAGGAAACAAAATACATCATCAGCTGATCATTGTTTATGCCTACAGTTTATACAATCTTAATAATTTCTTAATGATTTCTAAAAAATAACAATGCAAAGCTATAAGAGCAAATAAATGTCAGAGCATACGTCTTGTTTGGCATAATGTCATGGGCACGTCAGAGCATACGTCTTGTTTTGCATAATGCTGTGGGCAGCTGCCAAACGCGGTTTTTTGCACCTAAACTGTAGTGGGAAATTGAGGTTATGGCTACAGGGCAAGAGTTTAATGTTTAACCTAGTACCTGTTATTGCTTTCTTACTTTAAACTTCTATAATTCTCTTTGTTCCAAATTTCTAAATCTCTTTCAAACCATCCCCAAAACCATTTCCATGAAGTTTCCACAAAAGTTCTACCTGTTGTAACCTATCCACAATTGTTCTCGAGCCCCCTCTGCCCTACTGGGCTAATCCAAGCAAGAGCGAGGGAGCGTTCGGGGCCAAAGTAACATTCCTGGGAAAGACCCGTCTATTTTTCTTATAAGGCACAGTTGATGATTTTGAACAAAACACTGCGCTCACTGAGCCATACCTGTTAAAGATTAAGAGAATACAAGAAGTTTACAGCAAAGAGAGAACAGCCAAGGAAACAGAGGATCTTGCCAGGCCACCTTTTTCTATGGGCATACTTCCTTGAATCTTTTGCCATGTCGTGCGTGTAGGTTCACGCAGACTCCGTAGGAGGCAGGGCCGTGGCAAATCTACATCTTATAAAAGTGTATTTGTTATTTTGCATTAGGGCTCAGCCTGATGACCCAACTTCAACTTACTTCATTCAATACCCGTTTTCCAAATACAGTCACATTCCGAGTTACTAGTATTTTTAGAGCAATTTCACTGAATTTGCAGATAGCTTTTGGTAGCATGGTCATTTTTATTTTTTTAAATATATTCATTTATTGGTGCATTGTAGTTATACATTTTGATAAGTGTCAGGGTATCAGAAGCATGCATGCACACATTGCTCATTTAGCCCTCCCTCAAATCCCACCCTATTCCCTCCCCCTTCTCTCCTTTTCGTGCTCAGCATAGTGATTGACTCTGATAAATTTGTGTATATACATCGTGTGCATTAGTGTGTTTCCCTCTTCCCCCCTCCAGTCTCCCTCAGTTAGATCCCCTTCTTGCTCATCTAAAGTTTTTTTTTTGGCGGTACTGGGGATTGAACGCAGGGGCGTTCTACCTCAGCACTATGCCCCCGGCCCTATTTTTTATATTTTATTTTGAAAACAGGTCTCATGAAGTTGCAGAGGGCCTCACTAAGGAGAGAAAGAGAGAGAGAGAGAGAGAGAGAGAGAGAGAGAGAGACAGGGAGAGAGAGAGCGAGAGAGCTGAGGCTGGCCACAAACCCGGATCCTCCGGTCTTTGCCTCCCAAAATACTGGGATTACAAGCGTGCGCCACCACGCCCGGCTCATCTAAAGTTTTGATGGGAGGGCTTTCCATCTTATTGTGTATCCTTCAAGTTCTTGCCTAATCACTCTGGCTAAAATTTCAATTACTATTTTAAACATTTCTGGTGAGAGTGCACACCCTTGTCTTGTTCCTGAGTTTTGAGGTAATACTTGAGGTAACACTTTTGGGCTTTTTTTCCCCAATTAAATTTGATGTTGAACATGCCTTCTGTTTAAAACTGAAATCCCATGTGTGTTTCTCCTCAATTATTGAGTGATTGAGATGAGCAATTTCTTTCTCTACTTAATCAAGAGTGTTCTTGTTCTTAATGAGAAAAGTATTTTCTGTTGTAGCCTTTATAACTATTTTCAATACAGTTTATAGCATACAATAAAGCTTTTTTAAAAACATATATCAGAAATCACAGGAAGAAAAGAAAAGCAGATCAAAGACCATTTGGTGTTATAAAAAAATCTAAAATAACCAGAAAAATGAACTTTCCTTTTTTTTAACAATAAAATTGATAACTGAATCCTCGAGCTTAATAGAAATGGGAAGACAAAGAATGACATATTTAAAAACTGAATGAAAAGCCTGTCGACTTACAATTCTACACTCTGTGAATATATGCTACAAAAATAAATAAGAATTGGTTCTGGACATGGTAAAGTGCCTTATATTGATGTGACCTTAGAAAAATAAATTATAGATGCCAGAAAAAATTTTAAATAGCACTTAAGGCCATAAAAAACAATTGTGTGTCCTTGTACCTTTTCTCATTGTGTACCTATTTTGTCATTAGTAAAGTGGTATCAGTTTATAGTATTATTCTGATAGGATAAAGAGTTACTACATGTAAAGTGGCTGGCAAATAGTAAGCACCAAACAATGGTTATGCATTATTTTCAATTGTTTCATTAACATAATTGTTTATACTTGCATTTATTAATGCTAAATACATAATATGCAAAAAGACATATCATCTTTATTAGGTAAAGTGGTTTATAAAGCTTTATTCATTGCTTCTTTTGCTTGATAACAGAGTAAAGCCAAAATGATAATCAAAGTGACACAATCCCCATGCAAAAATGTGTGTGTAGTACTGGGGATTGTGCCCAGGGCAGTTCTGCCTGTAAGCTACACCCCCAGCCCTATTTTGTTTTTATTTTTACATAGGTTCTAGTTAAGTTTCACATGCTGGCCTCAAACCTGTGATTCTCCTGTCAAGTATTAGGATTATGGGTATGCACTACTGTGCCCAGCCCTATAAAAAAATTATGAATTCAAATATCTTTTGATTTGAAATTAGAAAATAACTATAATGATACATGATTAAAATCTTAGATTTCCTTTAATAGCTATTATAATTAATTTGATCAAAAACCGTCATAGCTTAACACAATTTTTGTGACTGACCTATGAGAAAGTTTGACCATTTTTTTAACCAAGCAGTGAATATCAAAGTCAAGGAGTTGTGTTCTCACAGTGTTTTATAGTTAGTACAGACCTTCCAAAGTGTGAGAAAACAAACAGAGAAAAACAGAAAGGTCAACACAACTGATTTTTTGTGCCAAAACTGATACAGGAACTTTTATAACATAGGAATCATCTTTTCTCAGTTAAGTATGATGATTTAACTAAAAATTTCTATAGGGAGTTCTTTTGGCCACCAAAATTGATAGAAAGAGAAGTTAAAGAAAAAATAAATATTATAAATTTATCAATTTCTTAAGGACTGGACAGACATCCAATTAGACAGAGCCTAGGTATGTCAATAGTTACAGAGTAGCCGAGCCTGGTAACACAGGCTTGTTATTCAGGTATTTGGGAGCTGGGATGGGAGGATCAGATCTCATGTTTGTGGCCAGTCTCTGCAACTTAGTGAGACTCTGTTTCAAAATAAAAACTAAAATAGGACTGGGGGCATAGCTCAGAAATAAAATGTCTCTTTGGTTCAATCCAGGGACATAAACATACAAATAGTTACAGAGCGCTAGAAAGAAAATATTTGAAATGGTCAAAAAAGTATATCCATTCAATGAAAACCTAATCATATTTTAGACTATCCTTGCAGGGTTTCTAAAATATTATAAGGAGAAATTTTTCTTGTAATTGAGCTATTCTACAACTTTATCAATTATATAAAATGAGGAATCATTCAAATTCATTTTTAATGTGTAAATGCAAACCACTTGTGTCTGGTTAAATGTGATTGAACTTTGTCCTGAGGATATTGGCCACTTTTGTATTTATTTCTTTATTTTTTGCATTCCTACTTTCCTGTATATGTGGTTCTTTAAATTATCTTTTAAACCCATTGTGGAGTCTTACTGGATCTCATTTTAATTAAGAAATAAATCAAATAATTGATACATGTCCATTTCATATTTATATGAGAATCACAATTTAATAATTTTAAATTACACTATCTTTTAACATTTTTAATTCATGCAACCTCTGACTATGCTAATCCATGGCTTAATAAATTAAAGTTTAATCCTAGTTTCTTTATATATAAAGTAGATATGGATACAAAAATACTCCCCTGACAGGATTGACATGCAGTTTAAGTGTAGATCTCTATGTAAAATGCTCAGCATGGTGCTTTCTACCTAAATGGCATATAAGGGCTAGTTTCCTTTCCTTCTTTGTATAACAGACTAGCTTGTTTCTTGGGATTTGACAAATATTCTATAGACATTTATATTTTAATTGTTAACATATAGAAATAGGGGGAAATCACGATTTTAAAATAAATGAATACATACAGGTAAAGAAGGAGTAAGTGGTTTATACAGATTCCATACAATCCACTAGTTATTTTAGAGGACAAGACCAAAGGGAGTCAAGTCTTTTTTCTTTCATAGACTTGGTTCATAATCACAGGCACATAGCTCTTTCTTATGAACAATAAAAATAGAATAGAATATATGACTCACACTCAAATTCTCAATTGTTTAACTTTTTATGTATATATATTTTTTGCAGTGAAAGAATACTACAGTTTTGTTGTTGTTGTTTGTTTTTCGTATGATGCAAAAATGAGTTCTGAGGACTGTGTACCAGGAATCAATCCCAGTCTTCAATCAGGCTAGGTAAGTGCTCTACCACTGAGCAACAACCTCAGTCCCAAGAAGAGATGTTTCTGGGTATATTTGAATACTTCTGATGTCTCAAAATTTTTTGTTTTTACAAAGATCCTTAATAAATTGAACATGATGAACCAACATAGGTCAGAAGATGAGTACACATGCACCTACAAGGTCCTGGAGAATATTAAAATATATGAGAACATAAATGAAAATAAAATATCACCACTAGGTTGATAGCAGAATGTTTAGCATCAAAAAATATCATGAATGCAAGAGGTGGAAAAGCTAGCACTTCAGCACTGGATAGAACCAAAAAGGTAGCTCTGCTTTCAGAAAAACTTTTCTGAAGTGTTATTTGAGTTCTGGTTGTGAATTATTAAATAAAATTTAACCTGATTATTTGTCTGGTCATTCATATGAAGTATTAGAATCATTCAGGCATTTATCTGGAAAATCAAAACGATCAGAAATATACATAAAAAAGCCCTTGTTACAAACATATCTCCTCTAGGTTATACAGGTATGCACATCCTTCTTTTTTTCTCAAGATTCTGTCAGTTTGTACCAGGAGGCAGAAATACTAACAAATAACTGTTGCTGATATAGTTCCATCAACAGAGATGTACAGGGCACTGAGCACAGGGGAAAGGAAAGGTTGTTTTTCTAAAGAATCAGAGGAGAATCTTTGAGGACAAGGTGATCTAGAGTAGAGAATTGGAAAATGCAAAGTATTGTCCCCTGAAAATCTTATCCTTTTTATTATACAAGGAGTAAATATAGTCACCTTCTGTTCCCTCACTTTAGGAAAAAAGTCTCATATTTTAGCAGACTTCTCAGATCTCTTGAACATCATTTATTTTGGCATTGGCAAATACTAAGGTAAGAACATTACAAAGAGCATTTCAAAGCAGCTCCCGTCTGAAACAAGTCATTAGGAACAAGAGTGACACTCTGAGGTTTTTATTTCTTTTTAAAGCTCATGTCATGAAACTTAGTAAACAAATACCAGAAGATAGTTAAATTGAAATGTAAGTGGTAATCTATGACTTTTACCCTTATTCCTGGCATATAAAAAGTGCTCTGATGTATAAATTCATTGTTAGGTAAAAGGATATTTATTATAGCCTTCAGCACAGAAAAAACATTTAAAGACCAACAGTGAACTTGGTATATTTGACATCTAAATCACATTCATTTAATGCTCCTTGTCTATATGAATAATCATTTTCCATAGTAATTATGAAGTGTAGTGAATAATAATTGCCACAACAAATTCCAGAAAGTAAGTTTTCTTTATTGAATTTTACATATAAAATTGTGTCCGTATAAAAGGAAATTTAAAAATTCTAACATGTGGAAGCTAGGGAGAATAGGGCATAGGAAGGACTCCAGACAAAGATGGAGAAAACCTCAGACGAGTAAAGAAGGCAATCTAATTGAGAGAGATGGGAGGGGGGAAGAGGGAAACACCCTAATGCACAGGATTTACATACAGGAACTTAGCAAAGTCAACTACTATGCTGAGCATGAGAAGGAGGGAAGGGGAAGGGAATAGGGGTGGAAATTGGGGGAGGGCTAATTGAACAATTTGTGCATGTATACTTCTACCACCCTGAAACCCATCAATATGTATGATTACAATGCACCAATAAAAAAATAATAAAGAAAAGAAAAAAATTCTAACATGAAAATATAAAAGAAAACATAACTCTTTCGCATTTCATAGTTTTAAATTTAATTAACTAATTGTTTAGCATAGTTTTAGGTTCATAGTAAAGCTGGGTGCAAAAGACCGAGTTCTCATGTACTTCTTGTCCCATATAAATACAATTTACTTCCACTGTGGACTTCCCTCACCAGAGTAGCACATTTGTTATAAATAATGAACCTATATGGATATTGTTATGATCCAAAGTTCCTACTTGACATTAGAGTTTAACTTGGTGTTGAATATTCTGAGTTTTTATGAAGGCATAATGACATATGTTCACCATGCACATAATAATTTCCCTGCCACTGAAGTCTTCTGTACTCTGTCTATTCATCTCCCTCTCCACTAAATCCTGATGTAATGGTTTGGATTTAGAATGTCCCCCTAGCACTCACAGAAACAAGCAATGTTGGAAGCAGGGGTTGGTTGCTAAGGAGGAGCCCTTGGGGGTGTGGCCTTGGTGATTATATAAAGTCTGTCCTCCCGGTTCCCTCTCTGCTCCTGGCCTCCAAGATGTGAGAGCAGAGCCTTGCTCCCCCCCTCTCTGTACTTCCTGCCGCCATGCCATGCCCTGAGCAATGCAGTCCTTGCCTGACATGGACTGAACCTCTAAAATCTCCAAAAACTGTGAGCAAATAAATCTTCCTTCCTCTAAATTATGTGGTGAGTCTTTTTGGATTACAACTGTGAGAATATTGACTGAGACACCTGGGGACCACTGATATTTTAACATCTTCATAGTTTTGTTTCTTCCAGAATGACATAAAGTTGGAATCATACAGTATACAGGTTTTTAGATTTGTTTATTTTACTTACTTGCATTAACTTAAGTTTTATTGATGGCTTAATAACCCATTACTTATTATGACTGAATGACCTTACATTCCCTGTATGTAACAGAGTTTATTCATCCATTCATCTAATGATGAACACCATGGTGATTTCAAGTCTAGAGATTATGGATAAAGCTGCTATACGCATCTTCATGCAGATTTTTGCATAGAAACAGGTTTGTACTTCATTTGGTTAAATACAAGAAGTGAGATTGCTGGCTTGTATAATAATAGTATGTTTAGTTCTATAAAGAAATGGCAAACTATCTTCAAAAATAGCCAGAGAATTTTGCATTCTCTCTAGCAATGAATGAGAGTTCTCATTAGTCTATGTCTTAATCAGAATTTGATGTTCTCAGTATTTTCAATTTGGGCCATTTTAGAGGGTAAGTGGCGGTGGTATCTCCTTATTTTCATTTGTAATTCCCTAATGTTGTTCAACATCTTTTTCTGTACTTGTCATCTGCATATCTTTTGGGTAAGGTGTCTGGTCAGGTCTATTGCCCATATTTCTTCCTTTTTTTTTATTTTGGTGTACTGGGTATGGAACCTAGGGATGATCTACCTCTGAGCTACACCCCCAGACCTATATTATCTTTTATTTTGAAAGAGGATGTCACTAGATTACTACATGCTAGACTGGGACCTGTGATCCTCCCTTCTTAGTCTCCCCCAATACTGTGAATACAGACATGCCCCACTGTGCCCAGCTTATTGCCCATTTTTCTAATTTGGAATTTTTTGCTTTCTTATTGTTGAGTTTTAAAGGTTCTTTGTTTTAGATATAAGTCCTTTATCACTTGTGTCTTTTGCAACCATTATTTATTCTTTTGGTTTGGCTTGCTTTCTCATTCTCTTGGCATTGTTTTCTGCAAATCAGATTTTTTTAAAATTTCAATGAAGGCCATCTCATTAGTTGTTTCCTTCATGTATTGTACCCTTTTATCTAAATATCACCATATCCAAGGTCATATAGAACTTTTCCATGTTAAATTTTAGAGGCTTTATGATTTTGTGCTTTATATTTCAGTCTATGTAGATTCATTTGGGGTTAAGTTTTGTAAACGGTATAAGGTAGGTGACTGGTTTTATTTTTTTTAATATAAATGTACCAACTGTGTGTTCATGTATACCTCTATCATTCTGAAGTACATTATGATGTGAGATTACAAAGCATCTATAAAGAATATATATTTATATGTATAGTATATATACTATTTTTCAGTACAATTTGTTGAAATTTCTATCTTTGCTCCACTTTCCTTTTCCAGTTTTGCCACTTTCCTGTGTTAAAAATCAGTTGACTATATTTATGTGAGTTTATTTGTGAATGAGAGCACACACACACGATATATATGTATTCATATATGTATATATATATATGAACTTTGATCCCTTGGTTGGAGTATTATAATATTTTCTGAAATAAGTGGATTTTAATAAAACTGAAATGTCTCTAATAGGCACAATGTTGGAAAAAATTAGTAATTCCTCCATTGTTATAATGTTGTATTTTCTGAAAAATTTCCTTAGTTTTTATTGGGTGGGTGCAATATGATAGTTATATTCATGTATACATTGTGTAGTGTTCAAAACAAGGACACTTAAAACGTTTTTTAAATTTCTAATTTATTTCAACTTCAAAGATTTTAAAACTCAGTAAACTCTGTTATTTATACACTGAAATCCTATTCATATGGCAGATATAGCAAATACAAATACAGTATGTCCTGTTGAATTTGAATTTCTGAAAAGAAGTATTATTTTTTTTCCTGCAAGTGTGTCTCAAATATTGCCTGTGACATATTTTTACTAAAATTTTCTTAATTCAAATTTAACTGGGCCTTCTGCATTTCCGTCAGCCCTTACACTCTTACTAAAGAAAAATATTTCATTTCAATTTTACACTTCATTTAAATGTTTTAAAATTTTCACATAAATAAAAACACTGTTAACAAGCATGACAGAATTTAAGTGACTCTTACTCTCATACTTCGTCTTTGAATTCATTTTGCCCTCTTTGCTTATTTCAAATCTCTTATGTAAACATAACAATACATAGAAGCCTGTTGCTCAAGATATGAACAATGCCCAAAGTGAACATGAAGAACTTGAGTGTGATCTTATTCCTGAAAGAAATGAATCTGATTGAGGCAAGTATATTAGGGTTAATTGTATAACTGACAGCTCTCTAAAGTTGTTTTCATGTGGAATTTGATTTGGCTAAGGATAAATAAATAGAACTATCATGATGTGTAGTTCACATACATAGCACTAAACTCAACTTCAATGGTAGCCACAACTGTTCTGTTTGAATTTAGATAAGCAAATGTTGTGATCCTCTCACGTACCTTGCAGTTTTTTCAACTTTGAAATTGTTTAGCTTGACAATGCATAGAAAAGATCAAAATTAGAGCAACTTTACTCAGTTTTGTTCTAAGTTTGAAGTACCTTACAGATGATTCACCCTGTAAAATTCTGTACCCATTCCCACTAGATCCTTTTTGCTATGACATTTTTGGGATGTCACTGGTAAGGAACATACGCTTATTCATTTTCCAGGGTGTCTCTGGACATACTGCCCTAAGCTTTGGCAGAATTCTTTGTAGCTTTCCTGTCCTGCAATGAATAATGGGGGATTCGAACTGGTACATTGGTTGATTCATTGCAGTAAAAATAGTCACTTGAAAACAATTTGGAATATATGCCAATATCTTGTTAAGAAATGTCTTGAAATTGGTGATTCTTTATTATGTGTGGCTAAAGCAATCTCTCTTTTACATCTTCAATTAGCAGGCTAGCACTCTTTTAATGTTGCTCTCATAGCATCTTTATTAAGAGCTTTCAGGTTTTTATTTTCTGGAGTTAAAAAATTGCATTTAGATTGAAGTAGTTCTTCCTTGGATGTCAACGTTTCTAGAATTCATAGAAATATGGTATTGAAATTATTCTCAATATTATATACTTGCTAGTGTGGAAATAAAGATCAGTATAATTTTTTGTTTGTAACTGGAGATTGAACCCAGAGGCATTCTACCTCCAAGCTAGACCCCACAGCTTGATTTTATTTCTTATTTGGAAACAGGTCTCACTAAGTTGCAGAGGGCCTCGCTAAATTGCCAAGGCTGGCTTTGAACATGCGATCCTCCTGTCTCAGCCTCCCAAATTCTGGGATTACAAGCATGCAATACCACGCCCAGCTCAAAAGATTAGTATAATTATAATGAACAAATGTTGCTTATTTATAGCTTATTATCAAGAGAGTTCCTCACCACTGCCTGCATTTGGCAGAAACTCAATGGCAAGCCCATTTGGGCTGCTTGAACAAAACACCTTATACTGAGTAACTTATTAATACTAGATTTATTGCTTATTGTTCTGTAGGCTGAAGAGGCCAAGATCAAGGCACAAGAATATGGGTTATCAAGTGCTAGCTTGCTCTCTGCTTCAAAGATGGCACCTTCTCACTGCATCCTTACCTGTTGACCTGATTTACAAGAACATTGATCCCAGTTATGAGGGTGGAGTCCTCATAAACTAATCATCTCTCAAAGGCCCCACCTCTTAATAATATCACAGGAGGGATTAAGTTTCAACACAAGCGGTGTGTGTGTGTGAGTGTGTGTGGGGGTGGGCACAGACACACAGACCATAACAAGGAGCATAAGGATTTTCTATTGGAAAAATAGGGCAGGCTTTAGGTATGTCCTGATAGGAAGTTGTTGAGATAGCAGAGCTAAAGGTGAGCTAAGTAGAAGCAAGACAAATTATATGATTGGTTATGAGATCGTATTTGGTTTTTTTTCTGGTTAGTCCGTACTTAGAAGGGGAGGCACAAGTTAGAAAATCCAGGAGTTGACTGAGTCCTGGACAGTTGGTTCTATCTTGACTTGATCTAATTGCTCCACTGCTCATCGTTCAGCTTCTTGAACTGGTTGTGATGGGTTGTGGGTCAGAGTTCCTCTTGCACACAAGGGTTCGTGTTGTCCATTTGTATATTCAGTCTTTCACTTTTCTTCACCTTTCTTCACAGATAAAGACACTGAACCACCACTACAAATGCAATTTATATAGATCCCTATGTCCCAGTTTGTGTGTTTGTATTTCTTTTGCTTATCCATTAAAGAACTGTTATCCAATTACAAAAGCTAAACACATACGTACGTGAAAAAACAAAGTCACTACCGTCACGAACTCACATTCTCTGCACACAAACTCATACATAATGTGATTCCATGTGTTTTCCAACCACAGCAGACTGTGCTGCCATGTTTCAGACACATTCACTGTTTTCTTCATTTTCTTGTTATTTTTTCCTCAGAAAGAAACTACTCTAATCATATTTTGTCGACAAGATCTTAATTGTATAATATTAAAAGCAGCTGTGCCTCTACTCAATTAGCGGCTCGTGCTTGTCATAATTTTCCCCCAGAAGTGAATTAAATGTTAACATCAGCTACTGAGGAAATGTGCTCACATAGGCACTTCTATTCTTTACCTCTTTCACGTCTTAAGTATATCGAATGGAAACACTCAGAGAAATGAATGTGTTGCATTGCCAGATCTGTTGGCACATAACACTCATAAGATGCTGATATCTTGGCTGTAAACAGAAGCAAAATAAAAATGTCTTTAGATCGGTTATTCATTCTGGAGATTTTTATGTGCAGATTGTAGAGGTTAGCCACCTTGTCTCTATAAAATGCAGGTGTAAGAGGAGTCAACAAGATTTTTGCAGCGAAGCTACATTTTATTCCCGTAAATATTGAGAAAAATCACAGTATGGGTTATGTGAGTAGCTATGAATGCTTTAAAGGAGAAGTTAGACAAAATGAAGAAAAGTCAGGGAATATGTGAAGCCTATTTGTCAAAAGTGGGGAAGGGTGTTGGTTTTCTGAGTGGAGTGGAGACGTGGTATTCACACTCAAACGTGAGTCAGGATTAGCTTCTGATTCAGTAGGTCTGAAGTGAGTTTCCAAAATTTACATTTCTCCCAAGTCAACAGGAGTAGCTGCTGTTACTGCCTCAAGATCCCGTTTTGAGAACCAATCAAAACAGTTTCCTCTGCTTTGGAAGGCCAGCATTCACAATAGGAGCAGTAACTGAACCCGGACTGGGATTGGACAAGACAAGGCATTGGCTCAAATGATAAGATTTGACAGTTTTACAATTTGATTTGTAAAAGGAATGGGATTTTGCCTACTGTGAAATTCTTCAACTTTAATATTTCAAACACATAGGTTTTGAGGAGAAAACCAAGATTGCTTTCTTATTAGTAAGAGAGTTGACATCATTATTTATAAGGTACAATTAATAAACATGAAGCTATTCTGTACTTAATGTTCAGCTTAACTTCCATAAGCCTACTGGCTTCATATTATAGCTTGAATGAGTATAACAAAATTCTTATAACATTTAAACAAATAAAACTTTCCATATTAAAACATGGTAGCACTCAATTTTTAAAATATATGTCCATTAAAATTCTCATGGATAAAAAATAAAGTAAAACAAAGAAACTCTTGCAAGCTCACATGGTAATCCGAATAAATTGTTATATATCTCAGAAAAGTCCATTTCATTACGTAAGAAACTCTGACAGAATTGTTAGTAATGATTACAATGTGAGGGTATGAATTGTAACTCAACTAAACCCTTTGCCCAATCTAATTAATGGTGTTTAATATTTGAGCTCCTGAGTTCATTTGAATATAAATATTACTCAATCATCTCACCTATGTTTTAGATGTACACATTTCCAAGTCTTTTGGTCAATAAGATTATTTTCAAAGTTAAATATAATTGTACCTTGAGATTTCTACGTATAATTTCATAACAAGATAAATCAAAAAGTTTGTAGGCTTTTCTTTTTTATTTACTTATAATTAAGTATGTAGTAGATATAAACAATCAAATTGAATTTAATTTCTTCTCTTAGCCATTTCTACTTGTTATTTCTATTTATCAAGTGCCGTTCATTTAAGTTTTCTTCTGAAGCTCAAGATTTCTACCCCTCAGGATTACACATGTGTGAAACTCAATGGATTGCATAGCCCTATAGATAACTTTAGTCCACTGAGAACAGAAGTGTATTCCACAACTCTGGGCATAAAATCAATCATATTCTTAAATGTTCTGAATTACATGAACACTGGCTCTAACCATCCACTCTGCCAGATTCTGAGAAATTATATCATACTCATGCAATATGAAGCTCTTTAACTACTACATTTAACCACAGTGCCACACATTTTTGAAAAGTGTTAATGCTGCCTAGGGCAAAGCGAAATAAGAGACTCTAGACGTCCACACATTGCGCCCCCTGCTGGGTGATCCTCAGACCGACTTGGTCACCCAGCTAAAGTCAGCCTTCTATAACGAACACCACGTGCAAGAGAAAGCCCAGACTTCTTTCTATGGCTCCAAGGGACAGTCTTCTGTTTCATCTTTGTGTCTATCTACCTCTGCATCCAAAGTCCCAAACTTGTGTGTGTGATTTTTGTAAATAGGTACATAATACATAATAAGAGGTCAACAAATGATCCCTTGCCACTGTGTGTGTGTGTGTGTGTGTGTGTGTGTGTGTGCGCACTAGTGTGTGTATGCATGATGGAAGGAAGAAAAGAAGAAATAGACATATAGAATAATTAACTTGCTCTATTTAGGGGCTTCTAACTTCTTCTCCTAAAATAAAAGCAATTTCTTATATCGAATAACATTTTGAGAGAGGAATTTTCTTTTTGAAGTAATCTGAATGAGATGTCCACTAATTGGGTAATATTTCCACGGTGATTTTATGGAGGGTCTGTTGAAAGTGAAGCCATGACTGTAAAACAAAAAGGCCTGAGAACATGTCAAGGTGAACTCTCATCAATGACAGATGCTCATTGTTTAATAAGAATGGAAAAACAGCTGGGCACGGTGGCACACGCCTGTAATCCCAGTACTTGGGAGGCTGAGACGGGAGCATCACAAGTTCAAAGCCAGCCTTAGCAACTTAGTGAGCCTCAGTTACAAAATAATAATAAGAAATAGAGCTGGGGTGTAACACAGAGGTAGAACACTTCTGGGTTCAGTACCCAGTGACACCCCCCAAAAAAAATAAAAAGAAGAATGGGAAAACACCACCACAATGATAACCACAAAGGAAGTGTTTACCTTAATGTACTCTATACATAAACAGGGAATGTAAGAAAAGGTCTTGCACTTCTGGGATTATGTGAGTATACCAGGGAGTCATTTTTGGGAACTTGGTAGTGGGAGTTGCAGAGTTTTATTGAGAGATGTGCTAGTAGGCTTGGTGCTACTATGCACACTGGCAGTTCCTAGCATTGTGATTTACATACTTATGTAGCATAAAGTATATTTGGTAATAAAATATCTAATATTGGTGTTTTTAAAATATTATTTCCTCACCTGTTGCTAAAATAAATTTTCTGCTATGTGTAATGGTCAAAAAGTAGATTTGTCTTAATCAGTAAGATATTTTAAAAAGACATTATTATTCACTGTACTCTTATAGAAAAAGTAAATAGTAATGGAGGTACAATATAATCCCTGATCATACTAATTTAATTTTCTCTTGTGATTCTGAGAAAACTGAATTGGTGTGGAACAATTTATATAACTGGCTACACAGTAGGTTTGTTTGTATCAGCATCCACACACAAGTGAGTAATGTGTTGTTTAACAATGGTACAAGGGCCAGAATGTCATTGGGTGATGGAAATGTTTCAGCTCCATTCTAATCATATGGGGCAGCCATTGTATATCTGGTCTGTTTGCCAAAATGTCATTGATATATTTTTAGATATGTTTCTGGTTTTCTTCTATCCCTTTGAGCTATTTCTCTATTCTTCAATATTATTTTCAGTTTCACTAAATTTTGAAAAAAACCCAGAAAGTATGAACAAATAGTCACCAATAACCACCATTAATATCTGATATATATCTTCTCTTTACTGCTGTGTATGTATTAGTAATTTTTTCATTACAAATGTAGCGAGAACATATTTTACAAATTTAATTTGTTTTATCTACAATAATCATCTTAATTTTCTCTTATGATTAAGTAGTTAAATTAACATTAATCACAATGTTTAATATCTCTCATACATTATTATATAAAGAGGACCATCATTTATTTAAGTAATTCCTCATTAATAAATGGCCTTTTAGTGTTCTCAGTAAATTTGGTTTTGAACTTTACTAAAACCTTCCAATGTAGGCAGTGCATAAAACTATTAAATTTCTTTTTCTGATGCAAAAATTAAGGCTCATGCAGTGAGATGTCTCTGAAAATATTACCAATGTAGTATGAGGCTAAGCTAGATTTCAGACTCTAAATCCATTCTACTTACCATCTTCTTCCATAATGAACACTAATTATCTTTGTATTGCAAATGTAGATTTATGATATACCAATTAATAGAATTTAAATCCTGGCCAAATGCCCACTATAAAATAGAATTTATTGTGTTTATATATTCAACTCCATGCTTTCTCATTGTGGATTGATTGTATAAAGGTTAAAAGCTCACCAGCCACCCAAACTAAGTGAGAGCTAGCCCATAGATCAGTGTCAACTTTGTAATTATTCTTGAGTAGACAACCCTAATCATTTTTTGTGTCTGACATTAGAATTCTTGCATAGAAATAATTTTCACAACTTCAATTTTCCTCCCCATTTAATCCATCACACACACAACACTTGATATTCCCATTGTAAGCAGCCTGTGAAATTTGTCAACTTTATCTCTGATTTACACTGGACTCTGCTAATAACAAATGTCATTGCTGAATGTATTCTAACTTCTCTACACTTGCATAATTGAAGCAAGTGTTATTTCCTTTAAAAATAATCAGTGCTTTTTGTCATTAGATGAACACAGAGGACACTGGGTGTGGAACTAGTCAACAATTCAAAGATGATTCTTTTTTTTTAACATGCTTTTATTGGTGCATTGGAGTCTCACATCTCAATGAATATTTATTGGATGTTAACATACATGCACACAGCTCTTAGTGTCCCCCCTCTTCCCCCACCCATATGAAGTACTGAGAATAATGTTGGTATATTCTCATATCTACATATTGTTTATGATAGTAATTCCACTGATTCACTTCTTTCTTGCCCTCCCCCTTCCCTTGTACCACTTCCCTTGCCCCACAGAGGATTCTCCATTATCAACCGGAATCTTTTGTGTGTCCCCACTACTCCCTAGGTTGCACATATTAATGAAAACATAGCCAATCACAAAAAAAGGAGGGACATATGTTTTCAAAGATGATTCTCACAAGAGATCCTATAAGTAGACATCATTTCAGGGAGATATATACCTTTGTTTGAGGTTTGCAAAGGCAGTAATCCATTAATCAAAATTATAGAATATACACAGAATGGAATTCTACTCAGCAATAAAGAACAAAATTATGTCATTTTCAGGAAAATAGATGGACTTGGAGAACATTATGTTAAGTGATATTAGACAATAACAGAAAGTGAAGGGTCATATATTTTCTCTCCTATGTGGAAGATAGGGAGTAATCGGGATACAAGAGGGACTTTAGATAATGGAGCGAGGGAGGTGGTCTAGAGAAGGGGGAATGGGAGGGATAATTAATGAAGGAATCACTTCCATTGACACTATAAACATATGTGCGAACACCAATGTCAATCTCAATATCATGTATGGGAAAGGGGCGGGAAGAGGGAGGTATAAACTTTTATTTACAGGGAATATAAAGGACAAGTAATAAAGGCATATGGATACAGAGATAAATCGAGAAGGCAAGGCATTCCACAGGAAAATTTAGCCAATATCTGCCATATGTCAGCGGTGTGAAAAGTGGCTGTTCTAGATTTGTTGAGATTTGAGAGACGTAAGTACAAGTTATATTAGATGGATTTTGTTTGTATCATAAACCAGGCACATTCTAAAAAAAAGTATTATTTTTTGATATTTTAAAAATCATCTTATTAACTGAGTGTTACTTGATACCCAATACTGTGTATTAAATTTTCTGGGGATGATAATTGTAGAGAGGTTACACAAGAAATATCTGTATTTTTAGAGATCATTTAAGAACTGCAAAAGAAGGTTGAAAATTTAATCTTTCTGGATGCCAAGGAAAATTAATAAAATGGAAAACATTATCTCTTCCACTGCCTTTTTCATTTCATTTTCTTAAATGTTTTTCAGCACACTAGAACATTATTATAAATGTTAATATATTAACTAACATATTGAGAGCTTATGGTAGGTCTGGCATTCTGCTCAATCCCTTTATATGGATTATATCATTTAATTCCATTCTCACGGCACTTATTTTAAAATGAGGATAATTGGCTTAAAAATATGTTCTAGTTAGGTACTAAACTAGAAAGTAAAATAACACCACCCAACTTCTTGATGTGTCCTTTCTTGCACTTTTATCTATGAAAAATAAAATCTCTAGTTTTCTCTAGTACCTGACATAGTACATGGAGAATCTCAGTGAATCCAAAACTACTAAGGCATCTTTTATTACCTGATACATCAGTGCTCAAAGGAACCCAATCAATAACTATTTAAGCTACAATATAAAGGGAAAAAGTAAAAACTAAATAATTGTAGATCCTTGACCAGAGTCTTTTGGAGTTCATAGATGTCAAACCACAAAAAAGAAATTATAAACTGAAATCAATCAGCTTTCAAAGAACTTCAAGTCAGTGTTTGAATTAGGATATCTAATGCATCTGAAAATATCTACAAGCTATTAATGGGAAAGATTTTGTCATTTTAATGAAATTAAGGGGAAAAGTATCAGTCTTCAGATGAATATATATATGTGTATGTGTGTGTATTTTTCTTTTGAAAACCGCCAAGCTGATTACATGTGCTTCCAATAATTGATAACTTTTATTAAGAACTTTCTATCCAAAAAACACTTTTCCCAGTTAACAGTTTAACTGTCAAATCAATCCTAAGTGGGACACTACATTTCAAAGTTGAGCTCATGTTTAGAATTGTCAGGTGACTTCAAGTCACATAGCTAATAAAGAGTAAAGGCTGGGTGTAAGACAGGCCTACTGTCAGAGACGTAAGTCTCTATGACCAAACGATGAATCCTTGTTTTAAAAAGGTGAACTATGGTGAAAAACACAAAGAAATAACTACGAAAATTTAAGAAATGAAAATATTAAAAACAGTTGGTCCTGGGCTCTGTGGCACAAGGCTGTGATCCCAGTACTTGGGAAGCTCAAGGGAAGTGCAGGTTCAAGGTCAGTGTGCAGTAACTTAGAAAGACTTGTTTAAAAAAATAAAAAAAGGGCTTTGCATGTAGCTCAGAGGTAGAATACTCCTGTGTTCAATCCCCAGAGGAAAGAAAGAAAAAAGGAGAAAAGAAAGAAAGAAAGAAAGAAAGAAAGGAAGGAAGGAAGGAAGGAAGGAAGGAAGGAAGATGAAAAACTAAACTTATGATCACATACAAAAATGACATAATCATTTGAGTCAAGGAAATTTAGAAGATCTGAGTGTCTTTGGGTTTGCGTTCTATTAGATGGATACATTCACATTCACTAAATTCCAATAGTCAAAGAGTTATAAGTATTCTCTTTGCTGTATGATCTGATACAGTTTGGAACTTCTCAAGTTAAAATACTGTGATCACTACACATCAGCCTGATTTTTTTTTAAACAAATCTCACTAAGTTTCTAAGGGCCTCTGTAAGTTGCTAAAGTTGGCCTCAAACCTGCCATTGTCCTATCTTAGCCTCCCAAGTACTGGTATTACAAGTGTGTACCATCATGACTGCTTTCTATTATAAATATTTATAGTTATTAGGAAATATATTCCCCTGTTTTAAGCTGTCTTTCTACTCACTGAAATTACTAATTTCAGCTCCTTGTAAATTGATTAAAACAATTTACACACTTAGTACCAGAAAGGTTCATGTGATGGCAAAAGGAATTTAACTCACCCATTATTGTTACGAGGTAATCCTACTTAAAATAAAAATATATCAAATGTTTATAAAGTATTAAGGATTCCAAGCATTTTTAAGTTATTTTATTTTTGCAATATTGGAGATGGAACCCAGGACCTTATATATGTTAGGCAAGTACTCTCCCACTGAGCAATATCCCCAGGCTTTTTTATTGGGGGGTTACTGGAGATTGAACCCATGGACATTCTACCTCTGAGCTATACTCCTAATCTATTTGTTTCATTTTTGTTTTCAAACAGGGTCTCATTAGGTTGCTGAGAGTCTCACTAAGTTGCTGAGGCTAGTCTCAAACCTGCATTTCTTCTGTTGCAGCCTCCCGAGTACTGGGATTAGAGGTTTGCAAAACCATGCTCACCTCCAGCCCTGTTTTTAATTTTTATATATAATTTTTTTTTTTGCAGTACCGGGGATTGAACGCAGGGGCGTTCTACCTCTGCGCTACGCCCCCGGCCCTATTTTTTTTATGCTTTATTTTGAAACCGGGTCTCACGAAGTTGCAGAGGGCCTCACTAAGGAGAGAGAGAGAGAGAGAGAGAGAGAGAGACAGGGAGAGAGAGAGCGAGAGCTGAGGCTGGCCGCGAACCCGGATCCTCCGGTCTCCGCCTCCCAAAGTACTGGGATTACAAGCGTGCGCCACCACGCCCAGCTCTATATATAATTTTTTGAATCAGGTCTTTCTAAGTTGTACAACCTGGCCTCAAACTTGCAGTCCTCCTGCCTCAGCTTCCCAAGTAGCTGGGATTACAGGGATGTGTTACCACAGCCAGCTAAGGGCTCCAAGCAATTCTGAAGTAACATAAAACCTAAAGACTAATGAGTGTAGATACATGGAGTTTGGATAATGGGTATTAAAAGAGTTAGATAGAAGGAATACGTTCTAATATTCTGCAGCAGAGTGGATGGTTCACATTAACCTACTATCTATTTTATGAAGATCTGGAAGAAGGGGAGCTTAAAGACCCCAAACAACAACAATGAATTATATATTTTGCAGAGGCAATGAAATTACCCTGATTTGTTCAGTGTGTTACCAATCAGCATGGGGTGATTTTCCTCAATTCAGGATGGAAGTCATGAAAATCCCAAATCACAAAAAAGAAGGGATGTATGTTTTCATTAATATGCACAACCTAGGGAGTAGTGGGGACACAAAAGGGACTCCAGTGACAACAGAGAACCCTCAGTGGTGCAAGGGAAGGAGTACAAGGGAAGGGGAAGGGCAAGAAAGAAGTGAATCTATGGAATTACTATCATAAACGATGTGTACATATGAGATTATACCAACATCATTGTCAGTGCTACATGTGGGGGGGAGGCGGGGGAGAGGGACACCAAGAGCTGTGTGCATGTATGTTAACACCAAACTGATACTCGTTGTGATGTGAGGCTACAATGCACCAATAAAAACTTAGAAAAAAAAAGAGAAAATGCCAAATCAGCTCTTTGTTATGGTGGACAGCTCATTTTGGTGTTACTAGCTTCCAACTCTTTCTATTACCAGCTCACCTGAAGCTTCTTTTGCTCAATTTGAGGCAGAAATTAGGGAAAGATAAGCAACATCATACAAGTAGTGCTCTGTGGTGGCTTATCCTCCAGCACAGGGAAGACTGCACTAGAAAGGTTTCCCATACTGTTGGCCAAGGATAGGAGGAACAAAGCTTATGTACACCAAAAGGGAGTGCACACACAGGCACATAGTCAGCTGTGGCCCCTGGTCCCAGGATGTTTGCAAACATCTTGTCAGTTCTTTGCTGTCAGCACTGGGGTTTGCACTTGACACAATGGTCTGTGTATTTATGTCCAGTTTATCTGTGCTGGGCTGGCAAAAAATGATAGAGATGCTCACTGTCACCACCCCAGAAAGGTCATATAGCCACCAAGTTCAGGCCTATTGTGTATGCAGGAGTTGCTGGGGGAGGAGCCAGCAGCTACTTCAGTAGCTGGCCATTGGTGGAAACAGTTCTTCAAGAGCAGCTTGCCATTGGTGAGAAACCTTGATGGAGAAATCAGGACCCTCCCAGCTCTGTCTCAAGTGCATACAGTATTACTGTCTGAAAATATCACACTGGACCCAACACTGGACCCAATTGATATATACAATTAGTATTTGCTAATGAAAATATAAAAAGTGGTCAGTGGGTTGAGAGCCTAAAACAGATTCAAATTTTAAATAATACAGCAAATAATAATTTTTTATTATCTACTCTTCCCATTGCACACACCAAAGTGGAAGATGAGTAGGCTAATCCTAGTTGTGCTGATCTTCACAGCATTTTGAAAGGTGGACACCGCGGATTTTCGGTTGATTTTCAGTGTCTGCTTTTCAGAGAAAGGGTTTCCATTCACAATGATGCTCCATTCTTTTTGATGTTCCAGATGGCCAGTACCGTGCCTAATACAGAGGAGGCAATAAATCTGGATTATCAGAGATCGTTAGGTCTTGGAAAAATCATCTGGATTACTGGTTAAAAAGGAAAGTCACAGAAAACCTGGTGTGTTTGGTGAGGACCTCATATTTGCATTTTTAACAGGTGAAGCAGGTAAAGCTAATGCTCAGGTTCCTTGGACCAAACCTTGAAAAATGGTGTCATAAATTAGCAAGTGTCCGGCAGTTATATAGTTTACTAATGGCCAATCGCAGTTATGTCAATCATCCCTATGTTTTGAGAAAGACATCAAAAGTTCGAATAAGTAAACGTAAGCAACAAATTGCAATTATTTTTTTCCTTTTAAAAGCAGGATAAAGCCCTGACAGAAAATTGGGAGGAAGCCATCCAGCATAAGCACCCTGGTTGATGTTATACCATCACAATTTATTCCACTACAGTAACTGCCAGGTTTTTCCCCTGTAGTATTTGCTTCCTGTTACAAGATAGCCCTCAACATTAGTCACAGCCTAGGAGCCGTGGGTGTCGTCCTTGGGAACAAGGTGCTTGACAGCATCAGTGTCAGTCAGAATGATGCCGCCACAGTTCCAGAGAAAGGTCAGAAAGGGAAGAGCGACACTGACGCAGGCTGAGAACCGGAGGATGCGTTCCGTCATGGTCCAGAGGTCCCTGTCCCTGAGGTGACAGGTAATGAGAGAACATCATTCACAGTGCTTTTCCAAGCCCACAACAGGAATTAGCTTCATCGATGAGAAACACCTGAGCGGTGAGGAGTCACCGAAGCATTTCCTGCTGAAGAGAATTTTAGGATGTTTTCTTAAATACAGAATACATCTTGATTTTTGTCTTGTTCTCTCAGAGAAAAGGATTGTACCTCTATTTTTTTACCATAATAATATTGTCCTTCTTTTTTTTCCTTCTTATATTTGGCCAGCAAGCCATGATTCCTTCAAGACCCAAAGTGGCCTCTTCAAACCTGAAGTGGCAGAATTCTAGCAAGGATATCTTGACATTCTTAAACCGTCTAAAATTTGTGAAACAACTCTAGTTTCTGCTAAAATGTCAGAATGGCCACAAGCAATACTGAGGACTCTATGCTGTTTGCTTTGAGCATTCCCCTTTTTTGTGACTTGAGTAACAACTTTTCTGCCTCGAACGGACTGCTAGCCTCACTAGAGCCCAAGATCTCCCAGAATTCCCCAAACATTCTGCATCCCCTATTTTGTTCAGTGAAATTACATAAGCTTTAGTTAATATCAACTATAAGCTAGGCATCAGTTATAGAAAAGGATGAGACATAGTTTAGAGAGAGACTTAGGTATGCAACTATATAGTAAACTCCACCTTAAGTCTTTCAACAATAGTAACAATGTGGTATGGTTATGCAGTCATTGATTCATGCTGATGTGTTTTACATTAAAAATGATAGAAAAATAGCCGAGTGTAATAGGCTAACTAGCCATAACCGAGTTGTCACAAAAACCAGAGAGACGAGAGAAGTTTTAAAAGCAAATTAGAAGCCTTCATTATTACCTGCCGGGACAAAGGCTCAGGTCTGAAATCAGACAACTGAGACGCTCTGTGCCCAACCCAGGGAAGGAGGGGGTTTATAAGGGAAAAGACCATGCGCAGATGGTCACAGGTGGCGTGTGAGCAGACACATATAAGTTTTCTTCAAGGCAAGCAAGCAAGATACGAGGATGCGGGTGTTTACGTTAGCGGATGTCTGTGCATAGCAGGCTTGGGTTTTAGGTCAGCACGACCCAGTCAGCAGGAATTTTTGAACTCTAAGTTACCCCTGTTTGGAGGCTGCAACTTTCTCACAAAGTAGAGCAGTTTTAAACAGGATAGAGTCACTCATGCTTCTATCTTTTCGGGGGTCTCCACACGAGCGTGGTGGCACACGCTTGTAATCCCAGTACTTGGGAGGCTGAGACTGGAAGATCAGGGCTCACGACCAGCCTCAGCTACTTAGTGAGGCCCTCCACAACTTAGTGAGACCCGGTGTCAAAATAAAGAATTAAAAATAGGGCTGGGAGTGTAGCTCGGAGGTAGAATGCCCCTGGGTTCAATCCCCAGTACCACAAAAAAAAAAAGATAGAAAAAACTAAGACCAAATTGGCCTATGAAAAGGGAAATTTGTCAAATAATAAAAGAAAATTTCAATAGTGGGGCTAGTGGGGGATGGCATTGTGAGAAGGTCATATAATAAACTGGTGCATTATAATCCCTCCATAGTATGCTTTGACTTTGCATATACTGCCCCTAATTTTTATTTTTATTTTTGGTACTAGGGATTGAGCCCAGGGGCATTTTACCTCTGAGCTATACCACCAACCCTTTTTAATTTTTATTTTGAAACAGGGTCTAGGTTTCTGAGGCTGTCTTTGAACCTGCATCCTCCTGTCTCAGCCTCCCAAGTATTGGGATTACAGGCATGTAGCACAGCACATGGCTTTGCCCCAAATTTTATAATGGTTAATCTCTTGTGGTGGTAAAATGACTTCTAAGTACTTCTAGAGCTATTTCCTTTTAGCTTTAAGTCCTTACAAATATTCAATAAGATGAAAATGCTTTTATTTCAGAATTATTGGTCTTTAGATAGATGTTATTTATAATTATTTAGTCACATGCCCACATCTAAATGGATCACTGGGAATGTGCTGCTTTAATTGACTTTGGTATAGATAATATGTTCCAACCCTTTATCTGGGGTTCAGTTCACAATACATCCTGTGCAAGGAAAAAGTGTTGTTAAATATCCTTAATCAAAATATATGGCAGTTAGCATTGAGCATAGAAAATGAGTTCTGAAAATGTTATAGTTAGCTCTTTCATGGCTGTAACCAAAATACCTGGCAAGCGCAACCTAGAGGAAGAAACATTTATTGACTTGAAGTTCTAGAAGTTCCAAAGGTTTCAGTTCATGGTTGGCTGTCTTTCAGGTAGAAACTACTCAGTGGCAGGACATGGCAGAAGAAAAGGTGTTCTCATTTCATGGTGGACAGAAACAGAGAGATAGAAAGTATCCAGAGTAATATATAGTCCCCAAGACCTTGCTCCCAGTAATCCACTCCGCCAGCCATGCCCCGCCTCTGAACCTTGCTGCTTCACCAGCACATGGATTTCTCTGGAGTGAAGTATGCATCCAAACTATAACCGAAGGGATTATAATGCAGCCTCTATCTCAGCCAATGAAGTTTTAGAATAGGGTAATGTTTCAAAGTGAAGAAAAGACAGGAAGGACATTACCCCCTTTAGCCCTCAGAGAGAGCATATGGGCTCTGGTAGCTTTTAACTAAAGGCAGCCTTGTTGCCTCAGCTTGAATCAATCTTGTCCTTACACTATATCACACTATACAAGGCTTATTATTTTATATTTATCCCATGGCATGAGAAAAAAATGTTAGCCACTGATCATAACATTTGCAAATGTACTCAATTATAAGTCCCACTATAATATCCACATTCCTGGTAGAGTCAATCTTTACTGAGAAACACAGTAAACCTGTGCTAATCTGAGCAAAGTTGTTATTGTCTTCCTCATGCCAAAAAGAACATGACTTTCTAAGAAACTGGATTTGGGTGAAAGAGACTTCCATTCTGTTACTTCTCACAATTATTTGTAAAGCAATCCTTAAGGAAATTTGTTGATTTTCATTTTCTCCCTAATCATTGCTGTGGTTCAGACATGGTTTGATACTCAAGGTTCCACATATTAGGAGGTTGGTCCTAGGTGTGGTGGTGTTAAAATGGCAAATGTTTTAGAGGCAGGGTCTTTAGGTAAATTACAACCATGCCCTTTTAAAAGACAGTGGTCCCTAGTTTCTCTCTGACCTCCTATCTGGAGATGTGAATGCTCACTCCTGCACATTCTCCCACCATTGCAATCTACCATCAGGGGATGAAGCCAAGGGAAAGTCCTCAATAGAACTTATGCCATGCCATTTGGATACTCAACCTCCAAAACTGTAAGCTAAGTAAACTTTTTTATGTTATAAGTTAGCTTATCTGAGGTATTTCATTATGGTAATAAAAAGCTGACTAATGCAACCATCTGGTTACAAAATGCACATTTTTCAAGAGTATTTTAATTATGTCTTAGGGATTGCCTTTCAATAATCTTCTGCTTTGAGATTTTATGTCAAGAACAATAATTACTCATATAAGATTCATTTATTTGCCATATTGCAGCAATATTCCAGCCTTGGTAAAATAGTTCAGCAATGAATAGGCATTCAGTTCTGGACATGCCTTAATCTGTAAAATAAATTTTGAGTCAATTTCTTTCCCTGGCATGTTCTCTTTGTGTGGTCCCACAGCAAGAAGCAGAGTCCAAAACCCAAATAATAATGATAATAATAATAATAATAATAATATGAATAATAAGAAGAGTGATTTCCAACGTAGGATGGGGTTTCAGACATCATTGAAAATCAATCTAGATGTACGTCAATGGACTAATGGCTAAAGATTATGCGATATACACACAACGGAGTATTAACCATAAAGAAGAACAAAATTATACTATATGCAGAAAATGGAAGAAACTGGAGAACATGATGTTAAGTGAAGCAAGACACACTCAGAAAGATAAGCACCATATATTTCGTCTCATACGTGGAAGCTAGAGGGGAAAATGACATAAATGTAGAAGAGAGACCATTAGTGTAAAGGAAGGGGATTAGGGGAAGTGGGGAGGGTACAGTAAAGGCAGATGTTGGGTAGTGAAATTGTTCATATTATATGCCTGCATGAATATGTCGAAGAAGCCCACCATTCAGTCTAATAAATATGTACCAATAAAAATTAGTTTGTAAATTAACTAATTTAACACCTACAGAAATATTTTTCAGAATCTTCTTTCCCCCTTTCTGTAATGTTTTCAAACTTTATGGTTGCTCATACAATTTTTTCTTAAATGTTATACATAAAATAACTAAAAATAAAAACCAATAAACAAAAGAAAATTAAGAATCCTCTGTATCTGCTATTTATGTGACTTTTTGTCTTTATTCCCCTTCCCTGTACTATACTTCCTCCTGCCATATATGCCCAGCAGAGATGCTGCTGCTACAACTGGCCCTGCCATGTTGTTTCAGATGGTTGAAGGGTCTAGAGGGTTTATGCTTCCTGGTATTTACTTAGTTCAATTTAGAAGAAAGGAAATAAGGAAGGAAGAAAAGAAGGAAGGAAGGAAGGAAAGAAGGAAGGGAGGAAGGAAGGAAGGAAAGAAGGAAGGAAGGAAGGAAGGAAGGAAGGAAGGAAGGAAAGAAGGAAGGAGGGAAGGCAGGCAGGCAGGCAAACAGGAAGGCAGGCTAAACTACTCTTTTTGGAATTACAGCTTTTTTTTTTTTTTGCAGTACTGGGGATTGAAGCCAGCAGCATTCTACCTCCGAGCTACACTCCCAGCCCTATTTTTTATTCTTTATTTTGAAACAGGGTCTCACTAAGTTGCGAAGGGCCTCACTAAGTAGCTGAGGCTGGCCGTGAACCTGTGATCCTCCTGTCTCAGCCTCCCAAGGGCTTACACCCAGCTCAAAGCTTTTCTTTTCTTTTTTTTTTCAGTCTACCTTTTGCAGTAAAATGTATCCATAGAATTTCTGGTCACAGCATTTCCCCACCTTCTTATCTATTATATATTAAGAAAAACAATAGGGTTCAATGAAGACATGCTATTTCTATGGTAGTGAAAATAAGAGTCTAAGTAGTTAAAAAGGGTAGAAAAAAGGCATAAAAGGCATATGGTTAAGGATAGAGGGTAAGGATAAGAAATATGTGTGTATTATCTGCATTACATTTTGAAATTTCAAAACATCATCATCAAATTTAACATGTGTTACATCATTTTGGAAATTAATAAAACAATTAAAGATGACTTTTTAATGAGTTCTCGACTTCACTGTGCCAGGTGATCTATTTTATCTCAATTATTCCTCTCCATACTTTCACATAATAGTTAATAAGTCTGGAGTTCACAGTAGAGAAACTGCCTCTCAGAGACTCATTCAAGTGGCACAAGTAGTTGGCAGAGCCAGGATGCCAAAAACATTCTGAGAGGCACTTGACACCACTTTCATTTTTACCAATGGCAAAACCCAGGCCAGAGGATTGAGTCATCTAACAGCGTCAGAGCAGTGCATTAGTCTCCACATTGAATCTTCCCTTGTGGATCACGCTAGGGACATGTGTGTTGACAAGGAGTGAGTGTCTCATTGACCAAACTTTAGTCAGGCTTCTCTGCCTTCTTCTCAATTAGTCCCTGATTTGGGACCTCTGTTCAACCCTGTTGGTCCAATTTTAGTAAGAATTATGCTAAATTGGTTTAGCCAAAATCCCATATTGATGATATCTCATAGTCCTTGTTACTTGATCAGATTCTTCATTATCCATCATCTAATGGATGATGGCTGATCCCCTTGGACTGTCTTCATCAAGAATCCTATAAGACAGTTTGGCCAGAATCCCCTTTATCCTGAACATTTTTTTCTTAGTAATTTTCCTTCCTCCAACCTCCACCCTGCTCCTTGGCTCTTGTTACAGTTTGGAGCTATCGGTCTCTGACTGTTTGGTCCTCAGCTGTTGGCACTACTGGGAGGTGGTGGGGACTTCAGGAGGTGGGGCCATGCTGGAGGAAGTAGCTCCTTGGAGTGGTGACCTTAAGTAGCACATTCTATCCCCAGCCCCTTCCCCTCCCTCCCTTTCTATCTCTCTCTCTCTCTTTGCTGGCTGACGTGAGGTGAGCACCTTTGTTCCACCATACACTCCCCACCATGATGTTCTGTCTCAAGACGGGCCCAGAAACAACAATGCCAAGTGATCATGAACTGAATTAAGGCCGCAAGCCCCAAGAAATGTTTTCGACTGTTGAGTTTTCTTTTAGCTATTTTGTCACAGCAACAAAAAGTTGACTAACATAACACAGCTAGGAAGGACCACTTTTACTTGCTGTATTCAGAATGGAGTCTGATATCTCTGTGTCACCACAAAACTTTACTGTAGTCGCCCCACATCAATTAAAGCCAGCCTTACCATTCTTTAATAAGTATAATGAATATTTATTCTTTAATAACATCTTATACAACTATATATGCATATAGTTATACAGATGTATACATTTGTATAAAGTACATATGTGCTCATATACATATAAAGTTGTACAGATGCATACACATAAATACACATAAGTATATATGAAGTAAACATGCACATGTCTGAGTAACTCAAACAGAATTGATTGAAAAAATAAAATTATACTATTATGCTGTGCCTTCATTTTGTCAGAAAATATTTACTACTAATTTGTGTGTTTATATCAATGATTTTCAGATGTAAATGTGCATATTGTATAAGCACATACATATATATCTATATATAATATAAATAAATCCAGAATATACGAACAAATGAATATATTTCTAAGTAGTTGGATAGAGATAAATTCATATCAATGTCATCTATATGATCACTCATTTTTGGTCAGTTAGAATAGGCTATTTGAAAATTATTTTAGTTGGATTGCAATATTTTTCCTAATATATGGAATATTAAAATTAACATTCTTTTGGCAAGACGTAAATCTACTTTAAAGGTAGTGAGGTATATGAGTAACATTTCAATGGCTTAGGTATATATTACAGATTTTCATTCAATAATACGAAGCCATTAGCAAGTCACTAAGGTCTTCCTTTCTCCTCCTCTCATAAAATTTTGCTCATATTTTCAAGTATGATGATACTTCAGGCAACTTGGTAGAAAGAAAGTTAATGTTGCTATTTTGGTGACTTGTTTTATTATGATATTTTACTTGCATCCAGTACTTGCTCTTGTTTTCTGTTTGTTTGCAAGTCTAAATAGCTTCCTTGCATACACCCTCAAGGACTTCATTCATCTTTTTGTTTTTCTTGTTACTTTTCTAGTCTAGAAAACCCCAAGGCTAGTTTAATTTAACTCTGTCTCCTCTGAGCCTCTAGTTGAACATGGCAGAAAAAAGAAACCACTGTCTCCCTTCCGATGTGTGGCCACTATGAACTGCCATCCTGTAGTGAATCCAGGCTCTTTTAATGGTTCACTCACTCTTTTTCTTTCTTGTACGACACTTTAACATCTTCTCTCTGCTCAAATCTCCAAAGCCCTTTGCTATTCAATGTTTTTCCAAACTCAACTGTATCATACTGACATCCTCTTGCTGTCCCTAAAACTTACTAAGTACATTTGAAGTTACATTTACGGTGTCTGTCTGGGACACAATTTGCCCAGACTCAGTGCCTTTGCCTTATTACATTCAGTGAAGCAGGCTGACCACGCCGTGTAGATTAGCAGCCACTAAACTCCATATGTTCTTCCAATATCCTGCTTCATTATTCAGCATTACCTTATGGCATACTGGATTTGGTTACTTATTTTATTTCCCTCTATTATAAGATAAACTCAAAGGAATGGGTTTTGTTATGTTCATTCACCTATTGCTGAGTTTAAAAAAAGTGCCTAGGTTATAAAAGGCAGAGTAAAAATACAGTATAGATATTGAATAATATTGTTTAGTCTGCTTTTTTTTTGTCATTACCAAAATACCTGGCAAGCAGAACTTAGAGGAGGAAAGGTTTACTGGGGCCTATGGTTTTGGGGGTTTCAGAAAATTCAGTCCATAGTCAGCTGACTCCGAGGCAGAAACTGAAGCCTCAGGAAATGTGGTGAAAAGATGCTGCTCCTGTGCTATGGTAAAGAGTGGCAGGAAGTGACCAGGGACAGATGTGTCCCCAAAGCCACAGCCCCAGTGATGCATATCCTCCTTTCACATCCTACCTGCCTAAGCTATTACCCAGTAAGTCCATCCAAATTATTAATCCTTCAGTGGATTTATCCTCTCATGAGATCCGAGCCCTGATTTGATTATTTCACCTCTGAATATTATTGCATTGGAGACATGCTTTCAACACATGAGCTTTTTGGAGGACGTTTCAAACCCAACAATAATAAATATTCTCTTGTGTTTCATTTGCCCAATTCTATATTCAATGGTTTGCCTGCTTTGGAATGTTTAAATTTTTTCTAATGCATTTATCTGTGATTTTCTACTTTAAGATTACATTTTGCATGTACATGGGAGGCTGAGACAGGAGGATTACAGCTTCAAGGACAGCCTCAGCAACTGAGAGAGACACCTAGGGAGACTCTGTTTCAAAATAAAAAGGTCTGGGATGTGGTTCAGAGGTAGAATGCTCCTGAATTCAATCCCAAGTACCAAAAAAATACATATTTTATCTAAAATGTGTAAATTTTCCAGGGCATTGATGATCTTTGGTTATTATTTTTGATATATAGTGGCACAGATATTTTAGATTTTTATTCATACAAGTTTGTAAATTGTCTACATATTGCTTCTTTCTGTGACTAAATTTTAGAAAGGGTTTTTTTTAATTATCCAGGCATAATAACTGTACATATTACTGGGGATCAGTGTGATAGATCCATACATGCATACAGTGGGCATTGATCATGTCCAGCCACCCTCTCATATTCCTATATTTTGAACTATCATATTTATCACATTCTAGATTCTTTCATATTTTTGCCTCTGCTACAGATATTCCTGTTCCATTTTTTAAGGACAATATTTACACTCCTGCAGCTGTTTTAAGCTTTTTGATATTCTACATGTATAAGATTATATTAATTTAGGATTAACATGCCTTCGTTATCCTTATTTCTCAAATTTAAAATAAATTCTCCCCAACCCACCATCTGGAAATTTGGAAATTTTGATGTTTACTAATGCAAATTACTTTGATAAAATAAGCATCTTTTCAGCATTTCATTTTCCATTTAGAAGTTTGATATACTTTAAATATATTAGATGATTGTTTTGTTTTTTAAATATATTAAGGTGGTTATTTTGTGCTTTCAATACAAGTTTTAGCTCAAAAATGTATTTTGTATAGACAAGAATGGAATTATGGAAACAGAAAACAATCAGCAAAAACCTTTTTGAAAGTAAAAACTAGGTGTAATTTATAACATTTTCTTTTTAGTAAGTCATAGAACATCCTATGTATCCATTCCCTAGAGATGAACTATATATAGGACTTATTTATTTGTTTGTTTGTTTATTTATTTATTTATTTATTGCAGTACTGGGGATTGACCCCAGGGGCATTATACCTCTGAGCTACACCCCCAGTACTATTTTTTGTTCTTTATTTTGAAACAGGGTCTCACTAAGTTGTTGAGGGCCTCACTAAGTAGCTGAGGCTGGCTGTAAAGCTGCGATCCTCCTATCTCAGCCTCCCAAGTACTGGGATTACTAGCGTGCACCATCATGCCTGGTTATATTGAACGCTATAGTGTAACATTTTAAACATTTCTGGATGTTTAAGTAAATAAACGTACATAGTTAAACAGTATATATACAGTCATTCTGGAACTTGCTTTTAAACTTGAAATAGATTTTTAATGATAATATGTGTGACTGTAATTCATTATCTATGGTTCTATGTTATAGACTATTCAATTACATATATCTATAATTCTCAACTCTGGGTTAATACTCTGAAACTTTTGAGAAGATTAAAATTTCAAGGCCTCTATCCCCACTCAGACCACCCTGAAGTTTCTGGTGATGGTGGTGAATAAAAATCCCTGAATATGGTATTTTTAAGAAACATCTTAGGTGATTTTAACTTGTACCTAGGATTGGTACACACCAGAATCTGTGACCCATGATGTCTTCATCAGTTCTCTAATGATGAATGTTTGGGTCCAATTGGGCTAGATTTTGCTGCAGCAGCAGATTACCCAAACATTCCCTTGGATGACCCCTATTGAATGGTGCTTATTCCTTATGCTACACATCTAACAAGGAGGTGGGCTGCAGGCTGTAGTTGACGCTAAGGCTATTCACGAGTATTTTAGGTTATCATTTTTCTGGGTCGATGACACAATTGTACTTCTTTCTCTACCTCTTCAAATCAGGCACAACCACATAAGCTGCTTTGGCCAAAGTAAAATGAACTGGTCGGCATCTTTCCATGTTCTCTTTTCAATTTTCCATGGTTACAAGCAAGATAAAAGGTAGTAGCTGCTCCATCAGTCAGGTGCCCACGTGAGGATGTTAAAACCTAAAGGAGAGTTCCTATTTGGCAAGAGGATATTTTGCATGAATGATAAATAACCCTTTGTGTGTTAAGCCATGGAGAGAAGGGGAGAGATTTTTTTTTATCACAGCTAAATCTAACCTATTCTGATTTAAAAGGGAGGTCTGCTTATTGGAGTTACTCAGAACCCAGGCTGAAAACAAATAGCAAATGTCACTTAATCTCATATGGCCAAAGAACAACCTAACCCTAAAAGATTTTGATTCCATTATGTCTTGGAACATGGAGAGCTCATACATAGTTGGTAAAGTAGAACTAATGACAACCACAGGGGAAATATCCATCCCATGCGTATAAGCACAGCCCATGTGTAGAAGGAAGGGTCCGCACACGTTTTAGATTTTGACATTATTTTTTTAATTTTTAGTTTGCTATGTCATTTATCCTATCACCTGGTTATAAGTTGGAGGGAATATATGGTTTTAGGTATTATTCTATTTGAGATGGTACCAATTATCAGTAATAAGCTATATAGAAATTATATTGTATAGATTTAAATATGGAAATTTTTATAGATTTTAAAGTGGAAATATGATATAAGAGAAGTAGAAAATTAATGTATTTTAAAAGCCTAGAAAATTTATGTTCAAATCCCAAAGTACAAACTAGTGTTTAACAATATTGGGTCAAGAGTTTAACTCTTCTGAGTCTGTTTCTCCACCACTGATAACTACCATCACGTGGAGAAGCTCTTACAGTTACTTGGGATAATGTAGGTAACACACCAAGTACATTGGATGATCCATAGGAAGGCCTTAAGAAATAGTGCCCATTCCCCTGACTCCTTTCTCCCATCTCTTAAAACCATAATGAACTTTATGTACATAAATAGGAATGTAATTATCATCTCAGAGCTACTTCAGCATTAAGAGAATATTTAAAGCTTTGCTCTGTATTTCATAAATGGACAGAAAATTAAAGAAAATACAGGATATTATAAGCTCCAATAAATTACCGTATCAAGGAAAGGTCAGGTTACATGGCAATAAATATCCCTGCCAGATATAAGACTTTCTCAATTTATTTAATTAAATAATGTTTGCAGACACAAAGAAGCAATAGGAAAGGCAGGTTAATATGTGCAAGAGAGGAAGATCGGATTGAATAATCATTCTCTGGGAACATTTTTATATGTCGCGGTCTTGCCAAAGCAGTAGAGTATGTGAGAAGCTCTGATTCTGCCTTGCTACAAGACACTAAGTTGCACATTTGGTAGAAAGGAAAGAGGTCACCTATTTTTCCTCACGTTCTTTAGCTGAAAACAAGCAAGGACACGGAAGGCAAAAACACGTTTGTTTTGTTAAAGAAAATTTCATTAGTTTACTTTTGCCTTTGTGACATAGCCTGCTTCTTAGCACCTCAAGAATAATTACAAAAAATAGATTAAACCCACCAGAGGCTTTTTTTTTTAAACTAAGCATTCAACTTGAATTTTACTTATGTTTCTATTTGATCTCACATTTATGAGGCATTTATTTTTAAAACACATTCAAAATTACTTCTGAAGATGATATAAGGGAAATAACCTTATACAGATATTTAAGGAAGCAACATCACTGCAGGTGTGTCTAAATACTGACAGGAAAAAAATCAAAATTTTAAATAATCTACAACACAGAGAAGGCACTAAAAAAATATATGATGTCAATGGTGGTTAATGATCAGACTAGTTAACTGGGTGGCTTTGGGTTTCTGTCCTTTGTATCACTAATATTTTTTTTTCTAAACTTTGTTTGCTTGAGGAGATATATGGCTTATTTATTAAATACCATACAGCATGGGACTTAAAAGAAGAATCAATGTAGTAAGTTGCCTACCAAATTAGTGTTCTATATCTCCACCTGCTGGAAATGAGGAACAGATGAAATATTATGAACTATAATAAAGACACTAAATCAAAGGACACATGAGATCATGTAGTAAAACTCTACTTTTAGAGGTAAAGAAATTATAGTGGGAAAGTAAATCAAAGTCATGGACATAATGCAAAAAGGTTAGTTTCAGGAAGCGAAAGATAAGTGTTAAGAGAGAAAAGACAAGAAAAACTGATGCTCGATGTAAAAAAGAATATTAAGTAGGTGATTATAAAGGTATTTGACTGAGAAAATTTGAAACAGAGGCATGATGACCAAAAAAGATGTAATAAGTCTTTCTTTTTCTGCAATAGAATGTTCAGATTAGGAAAGTTCTGTGCTATCATTTTGTGGAAAAAATTAATAACCTGGACTATGTTTCAAAGAATAACAACCAGGAACAAGTGATTTGACTCAACTTTACATTATGTGTAGAAAAGTTAACTGAATTTAGACTAAGAAATAATTAAATAGATATTTATTTAAATTTTAAAATATTGGGGCAGTTTTAAGAGGAATATTTATAGAACTGAGTATCCACCTAAGAAAAACAGAAAGTCACCAAATAAACAACCTAATGACACACATCAAAGCACTTGAAAAACAGAAACAGAATAATCCTAAAGCCAATAGAAGGCAGGATATAATTAAAATAAGAGCAAAAAATCAATCAATGAAATAGAGAACAACAGCAGCAGCAGCAACAACAAAAACAATACAAAAGAACAACAAAACAAAAATCTAGTTCTTTGTAAAGATTAGCAAGATTGATAAACCATCAGCCAACCTAACCAAAAGAAAGAAATAATAGACCCAAATTATTAAAATAAAGAATGAAAAAGGAGATATGAACACAGACAGTGGGGTAATCCAGAGGATCATCAGAAACTATTTTGAAAATTTATACTGTAGTAAAATGGAAAACATAGAAGAAATCGACAGATTTCTAGACACATACAACCTACTTAAATTGAATCAAGAGAATGTAGAAAACCTAAACTAAATAATAGCAAGCAAAGAGATAGAAAGCCGGGCGTGGTGGCGCACGCTTTAATCCCAGTATTTTGGGAGACGGAGACCGGAGGATCCAGGTTCGCGGCCAGCCTCAGGTCTCTCTCTCTCTCTCTCTCCCTGTCTCTCTCTCTCTACTTAGTGAGGCCCTCCGCAACTTCGTGAGACCCGGTTTCAAAATAAAGTATAAAAAATAGGGCCGGGGGTGTAGCTCGGAGATAAAACACCCCTGAGTTCAATCCCTGGTACCGCAAAAAAAAAAAAAAAGAGAAACAACAATAAAAAGTCTTCCATCACAGAAAAGTCCAGATCCAGATGGATTCCCAGTTGAATTCTACAAAACCTTTATAGAACTAAACCCAATCCTTCACAAATTATTCCATGAAATAGAAAGAGATGGAATCATTCCAAACTCCTTCTATGAGGCCAGTATCACTTTAATATTAGAACCAGATAAAGATCCTTTAAGAATATTACAGACCTTGGTGAAAATAGATGCCAAAATTCTAAACAAAATACTAGTGATACGCATTCAAAACTATGTCAAGAAAACTGTACACCACGACCAAGTAGGTTTCAATCCAGGGATGCAAGGCTGATTCAATATATGCAACTGTCATTCACCGCATAAATAGAACTAAGAACCAAAATCACATGATCATCTCAATAGATTCTCAAGAAGCATTTGATAAAATCCAACACCCATTCATGTTAAAAGCACTGGAGAAAATCAGAATAGAAGGAACTTACCTTAGCATCATTAAGGCAATATAAAATACAACCAAACCCAACATCATATTGAATGGGGAAAACCTGTGAAAATTCCCTTTAAAAATCAGGAACAAGACAAGAACGCCCACTATCACTACTTCTTTTCAATACAGTACTGGTGATTCTAGCCAAAGCAATAAGGTAAGAGAAGAAAATCAAAGGATTACAAATAGGAAAAGACAAACTGAATTATCTTTATTTGCAGATGACATGTTTCTATACTTAGAAGATCCCAAAACTCAACCAAAAGACTTCTAGAGCTCATTAACAAATTCAGCAAAGTAGTGATATACAAAAACAATCTCAAAAACCAGTAGCTTTTCTATATACCAACCATGAATCCACTGAAAAAGAAATCCAGAAAACAATTCCATTCATAATAACCTCAAAATAATAAAATACCTTGGAATAAATCTAACCAAGGAGGTCAAAGACATCTACAATGAAAACTATAAAACACTAAAGAAAGAGATTGAAGAAGATATTAGAAGATGGAAAGGTCTCCCATGCTATTGGATAGGCAGAATAAATATCAAAATGGCCATTCTACCAAAAGTGATCTGCAGACTCAATGCAATCCAATGTCATTCTTCTCAGAGCTAGAAAAATCAGTCCTAAATTTCATATGGAAAAAGAAAAGACCAAGAATAGCCAAAGCAATTCTCAGCAATAAAAACCATGCAGGAACCATCGTAATTCCTGACTTCAAATTATACTACAGAGTTATAGTAATAAAAACAGCATGGTTTTGGCTCAAAAACCAGGGAACCAGGGGAAAACACACCAAGTGCTATGTGCATGTAGTTATTATCACTATGAACTACATTATGATGTGAGACTGAGATGCACCAATAAGTGAGATTAGTCAGTCACAAAAAGTGAAAAGTCAGATGTTCTCCCTAATATGTGGACGCTAGGGAGAAAAGGGGACATAGGAGGGACTCCAGACAAAGGAGAAACATTAGATGAGAAATGAAGGTGATCCAACTAAGGGAGATGGGACGGGGGAAGAGGGAAACACCCTAATGTACATGATGTACATTCACAAACTTATCAAAGTCAGTCCCCATGCTGAACACAAGAAGGAGGGAAGGGGGAGGGAAGGGGGTAGGAATTGGGGGAGGGGTAAATGAGTGAAGTGTGCATGTGTGCCTCTACCACCCTGTAATTCATCAAGATGTATGATTACAATGCACCAATAAATTATTTAAAAATTTAAAAAAGAAAAAGTCCCCAAAATTATTCAGTGACATTGTTTATTACAACACTAAGAAACCAGAAAAGGCCGGGTGTGGTGGCGCACTCTTGTAATCCCAGTACTTTGGGAGGCGGAGACCGGAGGATCCGGGTTCGTGGCCAACCTCAGCGCGCATGTACGCGCGTGCGAACGATCTATCTCTCTCTCCCTATCTCTCTGTCTCTCTGTCTCTGTCTCTCTCTCTCTCTCTCTCTCTTTGTACCTAGTGAGGCCCTCCGCAACTTTGTAAGACCCGGTTTCAAAAATAAAGCATAAAAAAAAATAGGGCCGGGGGCATAGTGCGGAGGTAGAACGCCTCTGCGTTCAATCCCCGGTACCGCAAAAAAAAAAAATAAATAAATAAAATAAAAATAAATAAAATAAATAAAGAAACCAGAAAGGGCTCAGCAAAATAGCCCCATTGACTGACTGAATGTGAGATAAAAATTTTTAGGCTGCGGGATTCTCTGTAATGAAGTTACGGGATATTCCGCAACATAGATATTTTAGATGTTACTCAGAACCAGGCTATTCCTTGACAATGAAATCAAGGAAGAAGAGAAGACAAAAAATCAGGAGTATTTAAGGCAAAATAAAGCATGAAACTAGTAGAGTTTCATTATAAGCCACAAAACAATGATAGAATATCCAGATTTCACCCCCTTAAATTCTTATCTTGAAAACGACTTCCTTTTTCCTTCTCTCTTTCCTTCAAGAAAATGTTTATGCAGTAAGTACTCTGTGCCAAAGGCAAATATGCATATTTAAAGACTAAATATCCTAGTTTCTACAATATAGGACAAAATGCTATTTAGTAATACAGATATTCACATTATGTACCAAGCATTTCCTCTTTCTGTGCTGAAGCTGAAAGTAAGTAACATGCAGGTTTCAACACACATGCTACACAGCATCAAATTGTGAGCATAGACATAGCCCTGCTCAGATTGTATGAGATAAAACAAAAAAATCCCTTTCCTTTCATAAAGACCACAAAGATGAACTTAAGAATTTTTTGACTGGTAATTGTTTGGAGGCTGAATTCTCAAGAAAGGCATTTTATGTGTTGTTATTTTTTACAGAAATATTATATCACCATGTCTTCTCAGAAAACAAAACGAAACAAAACAAAAAGATTGCCTTCTACCTAACTTGTCACCATAAAAGTCTCTATGTATTGAATCAAAACCCTTCAGTGTCAGCTTGATATCTATATATCTATCAGCTAATATTTATCCTGGATAATGGTGCCACAGAAGATAACTGTTAATGATACTTACTGGAAATGTATGATCCATGAACATCCCCACCTATCTAGTGGCAAAACATGAGTGGAATTGATTCATCTGGAATTTAGCAATAAATTGTAAGAGAGCATTACAATTTCATGAGGGATATCTTGGATCTATTTTGGAAGTTGACTGAAATCTGCAACACATAAAGGGTGTCCAGAGATTAGAAAGAACAGGCAGACAGCATCCATAGTTAATGATGGATTGTAGGTTTCAGTGAAATATGTTAGATGAAAACAAAGCACAGAGTCAAAACCTGGGATGTGAGAAAGGAATTTACAAAACTAGGAAAATGAGTTTTAGGAGACATTATCATAACAAAGGAGTAGGTAAAAGAAAAGGATCAGCCAGGCACTGGTGCACACATGTAGTTCTAGTACTTGAGAAAGGAGGATCACAGGTTCTTGACCCAGCCTCAGCAACTTAGTGAAACACTGTTTAAAAAAATAAAATAGGGCTGGGGGTGAAGCTGGAGAAAGAATACCCCTGTGTTCACTCCCCAGTACCACACCACACACACACATACACACACACAAAAGAAGACAAGGATCAAGTTACTAGGTAAGAATACAAGTCAAAATTTGACCATCAAATATCACATAACTTTAGGGCAGGAAAGTCAATCTCATACCAAACTTAAGAACAATTAAAAAGAGCTTGTATTATGTTTTCTTTCTAAGACCAGGATCAGATTCTAGAGGTTTGCACTTACAGTTATCCAGAGATAGTGATCACTGTAGGAGTTATATCTTGTTTATCTATGTATCTAAGATGCCAGGCCACTACTTAGTACATAGTAAATATTCAGCTAATTTACAGGGGATAAATATTATAGAGCTCATAGCAAATGCAGTGATTGTGAGCGTGAGCCATCAGAAAAAAATATGCAAATGAAACAATTAGTCTGAAGAATGTCTCTAAATAATAATTACCACCAAAATAATTATGAAAAATGAAACAAAACAATTAGTAGTTATAAGGGACAAATCATGTACACGGCATAATCAAGTCAAGAAGATGGTGAGGGAAGCCATTCATTTTGCAGTTCTCAAAAAAAAGAGAAGACGGTGAGGATAACTAATTTTTTTTAAATAATGTGCTAGCATATAATGTAAGCAATATCTTTTAATCAAACTAAAGGCTCATTCCAAAAAGAGGATAACATTTGAATTTGCATGTTAGGAAATTGAAGTATTTGAGATTCGGGTACTTGCCCATGGTCACAGTTTTAAAGTGATGGATCTGGAGATTTCATCCAGATCTATCTGATTCCATAACTCTCACAGAGTTTACTAATCTGGAAAACCAGATCTGAAGTTCCAATCAAACTTGTGGGGATGGTGCCATTTGGCATCTGTAGACTTCATCTCCCTAGGAAGCATTGTGTTTCCTGCTGCTAAATGCTGATTCTGTGTAATATACGAATGCTGTTTTATCAAAATGATCTGTTCCAGAAGAAGTCAGTCCCTCGTTAGCAATCTGGAAAGCAAGCTGTGGATATAGTATGCCTCAAAAGCAAAATAGAATCGTGCTTTCACATAGATAAGCTTTCAATTGAGCAATGGAGGAGAAGAGTAGAAGGACCAAGTTAAATATAGTTGAAAGCATCAATAGGATAAAGATTGATAAAACACAGAATCACCATCTCTGAGGCCTAAGTGTATAAAGAGACATAAAATGTATAAACATATAGATCTCAATAAAATATATACTTCCTTTCCAAATTTTGGTTGTAGTTGAGCTAGTTAGTGGTAAGGGATTAGTCAGATTTTATTCATGAAAGGCACAGTAGTGATCATGCGAGAAAGTGAAAGAAATTATGGTAGGCAGGCTCCTTAGATGGCCACAGAAGTGACCCTCCATGTGGTATTAATGCTGTAGTAGAATTCCTCGATTTGAGTGTGGGCCAAAATGAATGACTTGTTTCTGCAAATAAAATACAACAGTGGTGGTGAGATATAATTTCCACGGTTAGGTTATCAAAAATTATAACGCTTTTCTCCATGGCAGATTATTCCTTTATTGAAATTTTTGTTTGCACGCTTTGATAAGGCCACGAAGAGGAAGGCCACGAAGAGGAAGGCCGCATGTCAAGAAACTGAGAGTGGCTCTAGTCAGCATTCATTGACACCTGAAGCCCCCTGTGCAGTAGCCCTGGAGGGGAACAGTCCTGCCAACTCCCACCTTCAGCAACTTGGAAGCCTATGCTTCTTCAATTGAGATTTCAGAAGGGAATATAGACTGAGGGCTGATACACTGATCACAACCTTGTAAGACATTATGAATCAGAAAGTTCAAATAAATGTGCCCAGATTCCTGGTTTGCAGGAATATGGAGACAATATATATTGTATTAAGCAGCGAAATTTGAAGAGATTTGCTATGTTGCAATAGATGAATATTAGGATAATAATAGGATAATTTACTGATAATGGAACTGTAAGACTGCACTTGTCTTTTTCTATATTGTCTTTTTTTTTTTTTTGCGGTACCGGGGATTGAACCCAGGGGCATTCTACCTCCACGCTACACCCCCGGTCCTATTTTTTATACTTTATTTTGAAACCAGGTCTCATGAAGTTGCGGAGGGCCTCACTAAGTAGAGAGAGAGAGAGAGACAGGGAGAGAGAGAGAGCTGAGGCTGGCCACGAACCCGGATCCTCCGGTCTCTGCCTCCCAAAGTACTGGGATTACAAGCGTGCGCCACTACGCCCAGCTTCCATATTATCTTTATTTGACTTTTTTCTATATTGACTGTGTATCAGGTCCAATATGAAATATACTCTCAGGTTGGTATGGACTCAATAGCTATTGTAAAGCATTTTAAAACTATTTTCAGTATGTAGCTTTGAAACTTGGTATTCTTTTTCTCTCATCACCATTTTGTAGTCTAACTTTAAGAAAGTGCAGAAAGCCTTTGAAAAGGAAGCTGATCAAAAGCTCAAATAAAATGGGAAAGCATAAATTCAAAGAAAGAATACCTTGTCTTATGGCCTATAATGGAAGAAACACTAACTCCAGTACTTGGGTTTTTTTCGAATATAATTTTATCTACAATTACAACTGGAGTGCATTATATGAGAAAATTTTGAGTCAACTTACAGTACTAATTTTGAAACACATTCTTTTTGTAGAGGTAATTGAAAAATTACTTTTAAATAATAGACAATTATGCTAAATCTTATTGTGTTAGCGCATAATTGAGGAAGTGCGTAACAATAGACATTTGCTTTGTCATAGAAAAATTGTTAAGTTAAATATTTGATTATATGAATATGTTTCCTTTTTTTCTCTAGATCAGGGTTGTATTTTTAAGAACCTATTATAGGAAAGCATATAAGTCAATTAGGTTATTATTATGGGGCTACCTAATCCAACTTCACAACCCAAGCAGCATTTCTCTGCAGTTTCCCTCATCAATCTAACTAGCAACAATAAGCTTTTTTTTTTTTTTCATGTGTGTGATACTGGGGATTGAACCCAGGGGTATTCTATACCCTCAGCCCGATTTAATTTTATTTGGAAACAGAGATACAGAATCTTGTTAGGTTTATGAGAGTCTCACTACTTCCTGAGACTGTCCTTGAACCTGCAATCCTCTTGTCTCAGCATCCCAAGTATTGGGATTACAGGCCTGCACCACCATGCCCAGCCACAATAAACATCTTAACAAAAGACTCAACAGCTGTTTCTTTTACTTCATAATTCAACATAGATTTAAATTCCTTAATACTTATTGTATTAGCAATGTATTTTTATACAGATTATCCACAGTATCTGTTATAGTTTGGACATAGAATGTCTCCTGAGAAAGCTCATGCATTGGGAATGCAGAAATGTTCAGAAGTGAAATAATTGAATCAGGAGGGTTCTAATCTCATGATGGATAAATCCAGTGATGGATTAATAATTTGAATGGATTTATTGGGTAATAGAGTGGGAAGGTGGAGCATGGTTGGAGGAGAAGGATCATTTGGGCTGATGTTGAGGACTATTGTATGTCCATGGGACCCCTCCTTTCTCTCTCTCCTCTTCCAGCCTCTGTGATGTAAGCGCAGCATTCCTTTGTGTACCCCACCACTTCCACTGCCATGTTTTATGCCTGGAAGCCAGCCTTCTGGAAAGAAACCTCTGAAACCATAAGCTTCAATAAACCTTTCCTCTTCTAAGTTGTTATTGTCAGGTATTTTGGTCACAGTGATGGAAAAGCTGACTAAAACAATACAATTTTCAAGAAACTCCTGAAGTAGGCATCATTATTGATCATAATTTGTATAAATCATTGGATAGAAGCATACAGAGGATACATAATTTCCAAAGGGTAAACAGCAAAGGAGAAATTTTTCCGTCAAAAATCCAGCTTCAAAACCCAGACATCTGGGCTTTATGTCATACTGTATAGTATACATGCATTGAACGCTGGCCTTTTAATTATTTATATGCTTTCTGTCTGCTATCAACAGACTTTGTATGCATGTTTTATTTTACCCATTTTTTTCTTGGCTCTTTCAGCTTCTATGCTTTGGTCAATAATGACCTATGATATTAAAAAGCATCCCATGTACAATTCCACTCCTACTAAGTATTTATGCAATTTATCTTGTTATCATTTCTTAACTAAAATTATAAAATACTTTACCTATGAGAAAGCTTTGGGCCAAGTTAATACAGATAATACCAGTTTGGTGTTTCCCCAAATTGGACTCCTGCTACCCCTTATTATATCTATTTATGTCACACCTCTATTAAAAAAAAATCCTGAAGTCGAATAATCCTCCTAGAATAGTCTCATCTTTTAAGTATGTAAACTGGGAGACCCACTGTGTGAAGTCTATCTGGGAGGACTGCAAAGTCTTGATATATATTTTTGCTTACTGTGTATGTTGTCCAATGAAATCACACCCTATGGTCGTTGGACTAAGAGCATGATGCTCAAATCCCTGGTGTTGATTCACAGCATCTCTCATGCTAACTCAACACACTTGGAAAGCTACTTAACTTCTCCATACTTAACTTACATGTATAGAATGAAGATAATTTTCTTTACTTCATAGATGTATTATAGCAATTAAAAAGTGATGGGTATCAAGTAATTCCTGCATGTTTATAAAATGAAGTATAAAAACGAGAAAGGAGAAATACAAAATAGAAATGGACAAGAGTTAGAACACATAGTCTTGAAAGATGGGCAATATGATGGTTTGGTTCCCCCAAAGGCCATGTGTTAAAGGCTCGGTCACCATCCTCTAGTGCTACAGTGCGGTCGTGGGGCCTTTAGGAGGCGGCGCCTACTGGAATGAAGTTAAATCATTGGGGGTCTTCCATTGAAAGGCATATTGGAGCCCCAGCGCTTTTTCTTTTTCTTTTTGCTACTTAGTAGCCTTGAGGTGAGCAGCTTTGTCCCATCATTATGTTCTACCTTGCCACAGGCCCCAAACCAAAGGAGCCAGCCAACTATGGGCTCAAACCTATGTATTCTGATCCAAACTAAATCTTTCCTCCTTTTAAGTTGATTATCTCAGATATTTTGTCACAGCTACAGAAAGCTGACTAGCACAAGCACATGTGTATTTAGATACTAATATTCTTGTTCCCAAAGCCTAAAAAGATAAACATTGAGTTCCTAAGAGATGTTCTTTTGCACTGTTATAATAAATTACCCAGTTTGATGTAAACTATTATGAATGAATCTGTCTTCCTCTCAGCTAGGTAAGACTTGATTCATTAGAATACTACTAATATAGATGGAGACGATTAAAATTGGTATTGTAGATAAAATGCTTAGCACAATGCATAGAACCAAGAATATCCTTCATAAATCATAGCTAGTATTGTTTCTTTCAATCCATTTGAACTAATATTTGGTTTTCTAACATAGCACTATAATTTTGAATTACTCTGTTCAAATGTGTCAGTGGCTTAATATTACTTTGTAAAAACAACCTAATCTTATACCTTCAACATTTCCTTCCTGTCACTAACTCTCTTTCAATAAAATTAATTATTTTATTTCCCTAAGAAAGTCTCAATTGTGATTCACCATTCCTCATCTGCCCAACATTCTGCTTCATCATTTGTTCTTGATTTCCCTTTCTTCTGAATAAGGAACATGTTTTCTTTTTTATCCTTTTGACCTATCTATTTCCCCCCCTAAACTTAGAACAATCTCAGCAGCTTTGGTTTATTCAACAACATATGTCATTTTTAGCCACGCATGTGAAATACCTTGACTAGTCAAGACCAAGTACAACATTGTTATTAATTTAATTTTAAGTCCTTACAAACTCAATCGCCATTGTCTTACATCATGTTGTGAGTAGCATCAGTCACAAGGTTTTAGCAGAGTCAGTCATTTCATAGAAGTTTTGGCTCCTTGTAACTTGTGAGAGGGGTTGATTTTTTAATCTTATGTCTTCCTACCATGAGTCTTAGGTTATCAGAAGCTTTGAGAAATCATCACATATAGTAAGTTCTAGCTCTGTCTCTTAACTCTATTCATGAGCATAAGGCTCATATAACAAGTGCTTGGAATCAAGAGGTTGGCTCTTGAGGGCATTCCAAATTCCTTAGCATCTGCTTTATTTAACTGCTCACAGAATGTAATGGTATCATTAGCACTTTTACCCATTTATGGGCGAGATTTTTTCCATTAAAATCACTATTGCCTTTGATCCAGTTAACATTTAAATTTATACTATCTAGTAATTTGCTTGAAAAGAAATTTAATCTCATTGAAATATTTCTGGAAATATAACATAAAATATAGATGCTAAGGATCATCAATCCCTGAATAGTTTGACCTACTCTGTTCAGTTGAATAACGATTCCAAAAAATTTGGTCAGATAGTTTAAGACAGTCGTGATAGAGGGATTCAGAAATAGCCCCTCCTTGGGATGTAGCGCCCACATACTTGACCTATTCAACCCTTGGTTCACGCAGTTAATAACAAATGCAAAAATACAGGACATTTATACTTGCTCACTTTGCTAAGCTTTGACATTACAAAGTAGTAATTTTGACAGTTATCATTCAATTGCAGAAGTTTTAGAACATTGGCTAACTGTCTTTTTCCTTCTTGTGGTTTTTATGTCATTCTACATGTCAACAAAGCCCATAAAGCATATAAAATTATTTTGGGAAGTGATAGACGATTCAATCAGTTTATATTCCATATTAGCTATTAGATCACAGAATACATCAACCCCAATAAATTCATACATTTTTCAGAAGTACTGAGTAAATAGGACAAAGTGTTCTGGACTGGAAAAAGTGTGACAATGGCGATATAAAAGACCTGTCTTCTAACCTCAGCTCTGCCTGGCTCAGTTATTTCACATTTCTAATGATTGCCTAGTAATCTGAAACCTGTGCTATGTGTTTTTTTTTTTTATCTAATTTTAAAGTCTTGGAAAAGGAAATATATACTTCACTCACAGGCAAAACAGAAATCAATCACAATTTCTATGAGGACCATCCTGAGGATTAGGAATGAATTTACATAAAGTACTTGTGGTTTTTGGAACAAACTATCCACTCAATAAATTTTAGTTTTTATTTCTCTCTGTCTCCTCAGATCTAGCTTGTAAATTCTATCTTCTGGAATATTTCCCTTTTGAAACTGAAATTGGTACTGTTTATTTCATTATTATGAGAATATCAGATATCCTTTTGCAGACCTTAAATTAAATAATATTTCCAAGGAAGAATTTCCCTGCTGCATGTCTCAGATTCCATAACCCGTATATATATTTTTCCTTTTAGGAAATAGTTACAAACCCATACTTAGAGGAACGTTCACAGTTTAGTTAATGTCAGCATACCTTTCTAAGATAAACTGTATGTCTCTCATTCCTGCAGTCAATTCCTTGGAATTCTAGAGTGTCAGCCCTGCATGAGGGTGAAGAGAGCATACTAGATGCAGAAATGACATTTAGCTTTATCCTGTTTACTTGATGTATATTAAGAAAGCAAAGATAAGGCAGTTCTGCTACTTTCACAAATATCTACCACAACTTTCTCCGACATATGAAAGATTAAGCACTAAGACTGCATTGCAATTTCCAAGGCTGGAAATAATAACAAACTTGTATGAGACAAAGAAGAGTATCATTTATTTTCAGCTTCTGCAATGCTACCAATATTGTATTTACATTGCTCCCTTTTCATATCTCGATGTTTCTACTTTTCAAATACATGTGGTCTGCATGGACTTATATATATGCATGCGATTGCAAATAATATGATTGAGATAAAATACTATTTTTCAATGAAATAAATACAAAGAATTGTCAAGACAGTGATAAACTGTACTTTTATTCCATATTTCAGAAGGGAATTTTTCCAAATGTATATTTTTTATTTATGAAAAACTCTAGCAACTGTCTTGCATATCATCTGAATGGCTTCACACTCTGATAAATAAATATTTGTTTATTTATTAGGGCAAAGTCCCAAATGATTTTTTTAATTGGTGCATATTATAAATGTTTTTATTGAAGCCGGGCATGGTAGTGCACGCTTGTAATCCCAGTACTTTGGGAGGCGGAGATCGGAGGATCCGGGTTCGCGGCCAGCCTCAACCCGGTTTAAAAATAAAGTATAAAAAATAGGGCCAGGGGTGTAGCACGGAGGTAGAACGCCCCTGGGTTCAATCCCCAGTACCGCAAAAAAAAAAATGTTTTTATTGGTGCACTATAAGCATATATCATAATGAAGTTCAGAGCGATAAAGACATACACACAGCACTTGGTGAGCTTCCCTCTCCCTCACCATGCCCGTTTCCCACCTCACTCCTTCCCCTTCCCCTACAAGATATTGATATTGGCACTGATAATTTTGTATATGTATGTAGTATCAATCAAAGTGTTTTCATTAAATCCCCCTCCCCCACCCACCTCCTTCCTGTAGACCCCCTCCATCACTCCACTGGGGTTTCTTCTCCTTCATCTGGAGTTCCTTTTATATCCCAAATTTTCCCTAGCTTTCACATATGAGGGGAAACATATGACCCTTCATTTCTTGTTTCTGGGTAATTATTCTTAGCATAATATTCTCTAGGTCCATCCATTTTTCTGCAAGTGACATAATTTTGTCCTTCTTTATGGTTTAGTAGAATTCCATTGTCTGTGTATCTCATAATTTCCATGAGGCATCACAATACCTGACTTTGATAAATATTTAACATGGAAAGATATTCCTAATGATTAAATTAATTTATATATATATTTTTTTGCGGTACCAGGGATTGAACCCAGGGGCGTTCTACCTCCGCGCTACACCACTGGCCCTATTTTTTATACTTTATTTTGAAACCGGGTCTCACGAAGTTGTGGAGGGCCTCACTAAGTAGAGACAGAGAGACAGAGAGAGAGAGAGAGAGAGAGCTGAGGCTGGCTGTGAACCGGTATCCTCCGGTCTCTGCCTCCCAAAGTACTGGGATTACAAGCGTGCACTACCACGCCCGGCTTAAATTAATTTATAATTTGTTTTATTTCTTTCTTTCGTTTTTTTGTAGTACTGGAGATTGAACCCAGGAGCATTCTACCTCTGAGCTATACACCCATCCCCATTTTATTTTTTATTTGAAAACCAGATCTTAAGTTGCTGAGAGTTTCACTAAGTTCCAGAGGCTGGCTCTGAACCTGCGATTCTACTGTCTCAGCCTTCCAAGGACTGGGATTACAGGCATGTGCCATGCCCAGCTTAAATTTATAATTTCTGGAAACGTTTCACAGTAGAGTTCAGTAAGCTAATGGCTAATGAAGGAATGTGGTGTAGGTGAATGTGGGTTAATGTGCAGGGATCTTACTTTATCAATTGTATCTCTTTCCCTAAAGGTGATTCTATTTTTTGTGTGTGTGTGCTAGGGATTGAACCCAGGGACATTCTGCCTTATTCCATTTTACAAGAAAGATACTTTAGAAAAAGGTCGAAGTGGAATAGGGAAAAAATAAAACCTTCCTTTGGTTTCAAAAGATTAAAATTCAGCCTTTACAATCCCAAAGTAATGCATGTCACCTTGGTCAAGTTGTTTTTCTTCCTGACTTTTCGTTTCATTAATACTAAAATAGGGCAGTGGCCTGGAAGGTCAATTATCTCTACATTGGAGGGTCATAGTAGAATTCAGTGAAGTTTCCTGTACAGTCTGCATCATCTCTTTTCATAAACAATGTTTTATAAATGCGTATGCCTTATTTGCTTTCCGAAGGGATTTTTGAAAAGCCATTTTTCCTTGATGATTTTATGCCAAGAGAATAGAGGGGGTCTTTTAATCTATTGTTTTGCAATACAAAAGAAAACAACAGTAAAAACAACACACTCCCTTTCAAACTTGAAAAATTGTATAAATACAGAACACGAGACGTATTAAAAGGAGATAATGTACAATTTGTCAATGGCCCCTACCACCTTTTCATAATTTGTTAACAAATTTTGCATGATCAATGTGTTTTAAAAAATGAATTCAAAATGATATGACAACCTTTCTAGCAAACTTGAGTTTAATTATTTACTTTACAGCCATGCCATTTAATGACTGTTTCCCAATGTGTCACCAAAACACAGTGTACACAGTGTAATATTCCCATAGTAATATCTTGCTTTGGATAACATATTTTTAGTTCCTTTGGGAATATTCATTAAATGTTTTCTCTGAATTTTAAATATATATAAGCATATATATTGTTAAATATGTATATTTTTATATAAAATACTTCTATTTATATATATACATACATATATATATATATATTTCTTTTGGGGGGAGGTTACTAGGGATTGAACCCAGGGGCATTCTACCTCTGAGCTACACCCCCAGCTCTTTTTATGATTTATTTTTTTGAAACAAGGTCTAACTCACTAAGTTGCTGAGGCTGTCCTCGAAAGTGCAATCCTCCTGTCTCAGCTCCCAAGTGCTGAGAGTACAAGAGTGTACCACCACACCCAGCTGAGTTACACTTATTTGTACTTAAGTACATCAGTGTTAAAACTATTTCACCACTGGTTGAATTCATTAATAGTGGCATCACACAATTATGCAGGGCCTCTGGAACAGCAGATAAACCTGAAACCATACCATATAGGGCGTCTTAAAAATAACTGTACACACGAATGTACGCTAAGTCATCTTGCATATGCAAACTGTGCATTTCAGCCTTACTCCCTTTGAATTTAGAAAGGGTGAATATAAATGTCACTGCTAATGCTGAGAATTTCAGTCATAATGAGTAAACTCAGCTTTTCTGTTGCTGCAGAATGTCGTAAAAAGCATCCCATACTTTTGTGGCTGATACAGCAGCAGTTACTACTAATTGTTATAATTCTACCATCAAAGAAATTCATCAGCATCCTCCAATTCTCTATAATTCTTTGTATTATCACTTTGAGTTCGCATTTTCCCAGAGAGACAGTAATCAAACTTCTGCCTGAAATATTCTTTTCCATGTCTGTGTCCAATTCATTTTATTATTCAAAGCCCTGGTTAAAACAAAAACAAAAACAAAGACATTAATGAAACTGTCCAACTTTCCATTATCCCATATTCTAAAAAATATGAAATAATCTCTCACTTTTTAAAAGTGAATATTGTTTTCTATGTCTTTCTTATGATATTTGGTGATCTCAATATTAAAAATGCTTATAAGAAATAGATTTATATCTTACTACTCTTGTAGCCTCACAGGACCTTATAAACCCCACACACATAGTTGATAATTTCTTAATTAATTTCTTAATTAATACAATTTCTTAATTAATCCTGCCTTGAAGGGCAGGAATCAGGAGCTGAGGTAACTGGAGTGATTGGTATACAAGGAAAAAAAGAGTAACTGCACTCTTGTGCACAAGTGGGACTTTTTCCATGACATCAGAATTCACTTGAGTTGAACTTAAAAGTTCTCCTCTTATCAATCATGAGATAAACCAGTAATAATCTTGGGACACATTATGGTGTCTAGAAATGACAAATTTGCTCAGAAATAAATTTGAAGATTTGTTCCAAAGCAAATCTGAAAATTATTCATCTCCTACAGTGATCTTTGAATCTCTGATCCTTGACCATGTGTCCTGCTCAAACTACTATCAATTTCAACACAAAATGTTTCACAAAAATTTATCCTTTCTTCTGTGATTAAAAAATTAGTCATCACCATTTCCCTTTTTTCAGAATGACTTGGTCATGCACAGTTCTTACAGTAATCTTCCTCTCATTTATAAATGACCAAAGTCTACTTTTCCCTTCTCCAAATTAATTAAAAGGTTTTTCATAACTTTTTTCTACTGATCCACTTTTTTTTTTGTAATACTGGGAATTGAACCCAGGGGTGTTTTATTTCTGAGATATACCTCCCGCCCTATTTTATTTTTTTATTTTGAAATAAGGTCTCATTAAGTTGCTGAGGGCCTTGCTAAATTGCTGAGACTGTCCTCAAACCTGCGATCCTCTTGTCTCAGCCTTCCAGGTACTGGGATTACAGGTGTGGGCCACCATGCCCAGCTCTCATCCAGTTTTTAAAATCTTTTAATTTGCTGCTTCTATATGCACGTTTATATTCCATTATGTAAAACTTCAGGTTCCTAACCAGTTAAGATGTTGAATCCACAATTGGATTCTGAAAGTAACTGGCCAGAAGCCAGAAAATACAATGATTGTCTGAGTCACAAAATACACCAAAATAAATATGCTTTAGTGAAACTTTGAAGTTACCATGGAAATTGACTTTAAGTGTTTTCTAGCATTCAATTCATATCTTTTTTTCTGACATTCATCTTATTTTTCAGGTATATAGTCATGTTCCTGTTTAACCGGATGCCTGGTTGGCATGCATGTTATATAATAACTGTTAGTTCTGCATGGCTGAACCCAAATATCCAACATGATTGGAAAGAGATAGGGCGATGTGTTGGAAAGAACTTTCTAAAAGGTTTTGTGTTGTGCTTCAAAAACAAGACAGTGAGTTCACTCTCTCTCTTCCTGGTTAACCATTCCACCCAGTGGAATCCAATCCTTTTGTTCCCTCATTGCCAGCCTTGATGACCTGCATGGACCTCTTTGCCGTTTGTTGGTAAGGCCCAAAAGAAAGAAAAATACCCCCCCCCTTACCTTCCAGCATAGTTTATTGCTGTCTGCTTTTTGACATTTAAGAATGATCTCACTCCCTCACACCAGTAATAGGTCATTGAAGCAAAACACACAATAAACCCTATCTAGGAGATCTTGTTTTTTTCTCTCTTGATGCAATCCCTTTAAATACTTGTTTCTCTGGCATTTTTCAACTCTTTTATAGGATCATTTTGTGTATTCTAAAAAAAACTACTAAAATTATACAAATACTTTGGTTTCTATTTGCCTTTTTATAATTGGCAATATATATTTATATACTCCTTTTTATCATGACTAACAGAATATGAAACATGTCTAATGAGTTGAAGTGTGGTGTTTTAATCCCTGGTACCTGGGAATGTGATCTCATTTAGAAATGCAGTCTTTGCAGATGTAATTAAGTTAAGGGTCTTGAGATGAGATCATCCTGGATTTAGGATAGGCCCTAAATCCAACAACTGCTGTCCTTATAAGAATAAAATGTCAGAGACTTGAGGCACAGAAAAATAGCAGAAAAATGGTGTAAAGACAGAAATAAAAAGTGGAGTCACGTGGCTACAAGCCAAAGAACAAGAAGGACGGTCAAGAGCCCCAGAGGGGAGAAAGGAAGCATCAAGCAGCTTCTCCCTGGAACCTTCAGAAAGAACCAACTATTCCGATTCTCATTTTTCTGGCTTCCGGAACTGTGGAAGAATAAATCTCTGTTACTGTACTCAGTTTGTTACATTTTGTAGTTTTATCTAAAATATAACCATGTCTCCGTACTATTAAAATCATTTTCTCAGAAATGTTCAGTTTCTCATTGAGACACATTGTGTAAGATGCACATGCAAATTAATTTCCTTTCTCTTAAACTCTTCTTAATTTGATAACAATAATTACCAAATCAATCACTTATCTCACAGTGCTGCTTCTGTTGAAGTTTTTTCTGATAAGGGAGCATTTGTGCAGATAAAGATGATTCTTAATTCTGAGACAGGACTTCTCGCATCTGATTTTGATTATGCTTGGGAAATGATATAATTACAAAGATTAATTAGTAGTCAGCAGAATATACTTGTAGTTCCTCACATTAGCAATATGTCAGCACTGAAATGCTGAAGATTTCAGAGAAACGAAATTAAAAAAAAAATGTTCAGTGCTTGTTAGGTCAGACAACTCAATGAAAACATACCATTTTGTGTGTATGCTGATTTGCAAAAATGTAAGAGAGATAGTCAGATGAAGGGGATGAAGATTCATTAGTTTGTAAAAACTCTCTAATTGCTAATTAGAAAAGAGCACATAAAATTCAAATTAGGAAGAATGAACTGTTTTTCTCCTGACCAATTAGTAATTATAGAGCAGATATTTGAAGTGGCAATGATATTAGGAGATCTCTTTTGGGTAAATATGGGTGTCGGGTATTTCTTGACATGAAAGTAATTTAACAACAGCAGCAGTAACCACAGCAAGAGCTAGGGTGTTTACCCTGGAGAGGAATTAATTCATCTTCCCAGCATTACTGGTGGGTATGCACCTCCTCTGTGGCCCATCACTCCCCAGTGTCCTGCATGTTATTACTTTGTCTCCCTGTAGACTGAAGACCTTGAGAGCAGAGGCTGTGAGCCATGTGCAGGGCCCAGTCAGAGCCTGACACACAAGGAAACCTGAGCCATACAACTCTCAACTTATGTAGTGCTTCAGAGTTGCATTAATTTTAATTTCTTAAAAACAGTACTGCATTCAAGTATTAAATATCTTGGGAACTGAGTGTGTGTGTGTGTGTGTGTGTGTGTGTGTGTGTGTGCTCACGCTTCATTAAATGCCATGCACGAAGGGGAAGATTGGTGTGCTTCATCCTAGTCTTGGTCCTTGTAAGTCTGATTCATTTCTGACCCCAGTGCCTGGCACAAGACCTAGTGCATAATTGATGCTTAAGAAATATCTTATGACAAAAAGGGCTTTTTATAAAAATCTTTATAAAGCCCTTCTAAATGTAACTGAAGACATCCAAAGAGAGACTAGAATGATCCCATAAAATGGTAACTGAGAGTTGTTAGCAAATGAGAATAGATTCTCTTGCTAAATCAAATTACTAACCAGACAAGTATACTGTCAGATTTCCTCTATGATATTCAACTCCAAGCATACCATATATACCATATTAAAACAAAGTGCTTCCTCGAAGAGGTATTGATTTTTTACTTTATTATTTGCTATTTTATATCTATATATGCATATATATGAAATCCTTCCTGTGACTAGCTAGTAACAGCAATATTGATCATTGTATCAATATTAGATCTTTGATCATTGTATCAGTGGCTAAGTTTAAGGATATTTAAATTAAATATTCAGTAAAGTAAATGAAATAACCAGGAACACCAAGATATAGAAAAATATCTGAATTTTTAAATTTTATTTTATTTTTAAGGCAAAATTTAATGACATTTAAAATGCTTTATATTGGTGTGAGGGTCCATTGTTATTTGCATTTTGCTTTTTGATAACATGAAGATTTAATATCCTAATCAGTAAAGTTGCTTTAATTAGGATTAGAGGTTCTTAATCAGAGTCTAAAATTATGTTTTGCCTAGAGATGGGATAGGTATTATATGGATAATATATCGTCACATATATATTGTAAAATTAATCTGTACAAAAACATCATATACTCATTCTAATCTCACTTGGCTATAATAAATTTATTAAAAGGCTTTTTTTGCTCATATAATTTAAAAAGTAAGCATACAATGAAAGCATGACTTGAGATCTGCATTTCTGTGGTGCACTATAGATTGCACATCATGTTAAAAAATATACTGAATAGATACAAATGGCCAATAGATACATGAAAAAAAAAATGTTCAACATCATGAGCAATCAGGGAGATGCAAATAAAATTACACTGAGATTCCATCTAACCCCAATAAGAATGGCAATCATCAAGAAGTCAAGAAACAATAAATGTTGGTGAGGACATGGGGAAATAGGAACTCTTCTACACCGTTGGTTGGATTGTGAATTAGTTCAGCAGCTTTGGAGATCAGTGTGGAGATTCCTCAGAAAACTGGGAATAGATCCACCATATGATCTGGCTATACCACTACTCAGTATCTTTCCAAAGGGACCGAAATCAGAGAACTACAGTAATATATGCATACCCATGTTCATAGCAGCACAATTCACAATATGCAAATTATGGAACCAACCTAGGTGTCTATCAACAGATGAATGGATTACGAAATTATGGGAAATACACTCAATGGAATTCTACTTAGCAATAAAGAACAAAATTATGTCATTTGCAAGAAAATGGAAGGACCCGGATAACATTATGTTAAGTGAGATTAGCCAGTCATAGAAGTGAAGGGTCATATGTTTACTCTAATATGCAAAAGCTAAGGAGTAATTGAGATACCAGAGGGACTCCAGATAATGGAAGAGAAACCTCAGTGGAGCCAGGGAGGTGGTCTAGGGGAAGGGGAGGGGGAAGAGTGAGGTTCATTAATGGAATTACTGCCATCAACTATGTATACATATGTGGATATTCCAATGTCAATCTCAGTACTTTGTATTGGGAAGGGGGGAAATGGGGAGGTGTGTGTGTGTGTATATATATATATATATATGTTGAATATTGAAAATTGTCAACCCCATGTCAGTGAAAACCAATGTTGTCCAGACCATCATATACCTAAGGTTTTCTTCTCCTAATTCAGTTCTGCCCTCTTTATTGTCTTTATAGAAGTCATAAAAATTAAAGATTAGAAAAATGGAATCACATAATCTATGGTTGTCTGACTTTACTTCATTCAGTCAAAATTTTTAAACATATGCTCTATGCAAGTATAGACCTCAGAAAAAGAAATATGACATGGTCAAAAGCAAAATCCATAGAAAGAGGAAGGGCAAGGCTTTTTATGATATTAGATAAAAGTAACATTTTTACTAGTATAGGAGAGTATCTTCAAAATGATTCCTGCCTCAGAGTCTCATTTCTTAATCCATGAAGTCAAAGAGGTCTATACATTTTCAATCATAGACAAACAAACCTTGCAATAAAAAAATACTAAAAAATGGCCCCAGGTGATTTACCTAGGTGCATATCAGAAAATGGTGACCTTTATTTTAGTGGACAATGCATGAATTTGTCCAGTTATTGAAAAGAAAATAGAAATAGCTATAAATTCAATAACATAAACCGTTTTTTCTTTAAACTCTGAACTTAGTCCAATATGAAGAGAGATGGAGGATGATGTATATTTTTCACATTAGTTCCAGAACTAGGAAATGCAGATCAAACTAGGTTGTGAATTAACGTGGTAGGAAGCAAAACGTACAAACCAGGATAAAAGAATAGAAGCAAATTTCATCTGAAGGTTTTGAAAGTGGCATAATGAGCAGGAATTGCAAACTAAATCAAGAATACATACATATATATATATATATATATATATATATATATATATATGTTCTGAATAACTCAAATATATATATATGTATGTATGTTCTGAATAACTCAAAAAATATATATATGTATGTATGCATGTTCTGAATAACTCAAAATATATATATATTTTGCTTCTTCATACCATAATCTAGGAATTCAAAGCAACTACTTGCATATACCTCATTATTCTGTGAGATGAATGGGCTCATCTGGGAAGTTTTATCTTCTCTCCATGATATTGGCTGAGCCATGCTCCAATAGCTGTGAATGACAAAGAACCAGGCCAGTCCAAAATTGGCCTGGGATGTCCCACTTGGCTGACTCCCATGGTTAGCATTTGGTTGTTGATAGGGAGCTCGCATGGGATTGAGAGAGCAAGTTATTTCACCAATAGTGTGGCTGGGGCTTCCCACACTATGAAGACTATTTTAAGAGGCAGTGTGAACAATGATGGTGATCTTAAAGCCTGGGTTTCTAGAATATCACTTCTGCCACATTCTATCAGTCAGAGCCAGGCTAAAGGCCAGGTCAGATTCAAAGGCAGGTTAAACGAGTCCCTCCTAAAGATGAGAGGGATGGTGTGATGGTTAATCTGGATTGTCAACTTGACTGGATTATGAAACAACTAAGATTATGTGACTTTGGGTGTGTTGATGAGATGATTGCCATGTGGAAAAGCTAATTGAAAGGGAAGTCCCGTTCTACATGTGGACAGCACTGTGCTAATAGGCTGAAGACCTGGATGAAAAGGAGAAGGAGGAAGCAATGTGAGGGCAATGCAGTTCCTCCTGAGTGCAGGTGTGTCTGCTCTCACCTGGGAGAGTGGACTTCAGCCCTTTTGCTCTTCAAACTGGACTTTCATCAGTGTTTCTCTGGGGAGTTTCCTTGCCTCTCCATCTTCAGCTGGGGCCGCATTATTGGCTGCTCTGACTCTGAAACTCCAGCACTTGGACTGCTGGACAAGCTGCTGGTTTCTCTGGCTCTCTGTGTGCAGGCACTCACTTAGGATTATACCACTTCTGAGTGTAAACTGATTTGTAAGTGCCCTTTTGTAATTTTTATAAATCCCCCCCTTTTTTAATAAATCCCCTGTGAGTTCTGTTACTCTAGAGAACCTTGACTAATAGAGATGGTATGATCGTAAAGGTATGAGAGTGATTTGGGGGAATTGTCATTGGAGATTAGCTACCACAATACTGAATGCATGTTTACCCTTAAATTAACAGTTTAATAATCCTGGTATATAATCCATTGTATACTATGGACACATATGTTTTAAATTTTTGTTTTATTAGAAAATCTGGAATTTAAATAAATCTATTTTAAAGTGAGTTGTCTAAATATTATAAAGTCAGTTAATAAATGTGGTAATGTTAGCTTGGAAAAACAAAATACTTACCCAGGGGATGGCATACACTATTTATTCATGGCAGTGTATAAAATCCAGAGTCGTTATCATGGAATTGGTAGTTAAGGGGTTGGAAGTTATGGAAAATATCAATACAGAACTGGCTTCAATTCAGGAAAGAAATGTTAAGTTGCTCAATCTCTCAGAACCCCAGTTTACTTATTTATCAAACAAGGATCATAAGTATTCTAGTGGTTATTTTCATATCTATCATCATACTAGCTATTTTCTAATTCTCTTCAACTCTAATTTTGATTGGGTACCAACCCATTTTCCAAACAATGTACTGTGGGATTTTCTGACTTAACCAACTATCACATTCCATTCTTGCCAAAATGATGTCCGTGTTGGGCTTATGATTCAAACAATCTAAATATACTAAATCCAACAGCACTTGGAAAGTTGTGAAAAGGAAAACATATATTTATCTATACACAAAGAAGCATGCAGAACTTGGAATTGTTACCAGTTCTTAGAGTAGAGAAGGAGGGATGTTTTGTCATGAGATTGACAATATGGAGTTCAGAAAAGATAGATTAAAAAAAAACTGACTACATCCTTAGTGTTTGCCTTGTGCCACTGGATCAATCTAAAACTGAAGTTAGTCTCCTGGATAGTTTACATTTAAGAGCAATAATACACTCCAGTGTTCTAAATCACTTTATGCTGAAACTTCTGATACTACCAAAATTAAGAGTCTTAGTTTTTAAAAAATGTGTATTTCTAAGGTTGTTTTAAGGACTAAATTTGATAATTCTTTTAAAACATTTAACACAGCCTTTGGCGTTTAATCAAAAAATCTTTTTTTCTCTTTACTTACTAAGTTTTTTTGAATTATAGCAGTATTTCTAGTCCATTAAATAATTATATTTTTTTCTTAAGAACCAGGTTTAAAATACATTTTTTGTTCCATTACTTAACAAAGAAAAATCCTAGGAGCTTGGGACCATTTGACTTTAATTTAAATACATAAGGTAGAGCTGTCTGCAATTACAAGCTTACCTACAAGAGAAATATGGTATAAATGAAAAACACAATAAAAACGTAATTACAGAAGCTGTTTGATTTTTTTCTTTGAAAGAAGTTTATGTTGGATAAGAAAGAGCTGATTTCTATTATTTTTATGATTACAGAATTCTATTTATATTCTCAGCACTGAATTAATTTCCTTGTCTAATGCTAACCTTGTGAGGATCCTTTTAAAATACTTTAATGAGTTGAGTACATAAATCATCTCAGTGAACACAAATACTTGCATGTTAAAACTCTGGAGGGAGCTTTGTGAAGATTTTAGAGTGGTAAATAAGCAATTTAAGGGCTTCATGCCCCATCTTTTTATTTATCAAAGTGAAAAAACAGAAATTTTTTCTTAGGCTTAATAGAGGTTAAATCTTTGAAAAATCATTCAAAATAAATCTATAGCATCACATATAGGGAGCACTACATGCATTATAAAGTCTGCCAAGTACAGATCTAATATAGGTTCTATCTTCTTTGACTTTTTTTTTTTTCTCCTGGGAGGTTGAACTTAGAGGCATTCTATTTCCAAACTACACCCCCGTCCCATTTTCTTTTTCTTTTTATTTATTTTTCTTTTTATTTATTTATTTTTTTATTTTTTGAGGTACTATGGGTTGAACCCAGAGGCAGTCTACCTCCGAGCTACATCCCAGCCCTATTTTTTATCTTTATTTTGAAACAGGGTCTCACTAAGTTGTGGAGGGCTTCACTAAGTAGCTGAGGCTGGCCGCGAACCTGCGATCCTCCTGTCTCAGCCTCCCAAATACTGGGATTATAGGAGTGTGCCACCATGCCCAGCTCTTTTATGACTTGTAACTATCAGCATGCATCAGTCCTGAATTATAAAATGAGCAAGGTACAAAAATGTAAATATCTATATTGTACGTAAGAGATTCCCACAGGCTGTACTATAATACATATGGACTGAAATTTTTAGAATTCACAGGTAAATATTAAAAATCAGACTACAGAATACTAGAGGATACTTAATTTATATCCTAAATTAGCTGAATTTATATATACATACATATATATGTACACACACACACACACACATATGTATATATATATATATATTCCAAAAATAAATAAATGAAAAGGGCTATAATTTTGTAATGTGAATGAGTCATTATTCAATACTCAAATTTATTAGAGATTTTCATACATCTAATACAAGGCCTGTCATTTAGGTGGCAGAACATTGTCAATTATATAGAGAGTCACTAGGTATTGAATGCACATTTATTTTTTTTATGAGCAGAAAGGAGTATATGTACTTTTCCTTATTCCTCCCATTGAGTATAATTGTAATCCCTCAACAGTATATATAAAACACATTAAAATTCTCTTTTTAATGCCATTTATTGGTGCATTGTAATTATACATCATGCTGAGGTACAGAGTGATAGGAATATACATTTGCACAATTCTTGGAGCATTTCTCTTCAGGTCCCACCCCCTTCCCTCCTCTTCTCCATAAATGTCTTTGAGATTGGCATTGGTAATTTAAAATATATACACAGCATTATTTCAACTGATACCTTCTTTACATCTCTATTCCCCTTCCTCCATCCCCTAAACCCCATTCTTAAGTGGCTAGTTTGTAAAACTTCACTTTCCTATATTGAACTTACTTATTGTGAATGTATATTCATTGTATTCTCATATTCTCTATATTCTATTTATATTCTCATTTTTCAGAAGTATCATAATTCCTTTCTTTTGTGGGGGGGAATACGTAGGGTGGTAAGTCAGGTGCCAGAGGACCTGCGTGGCTTTTTTAAATTTAATTTTATTTTATAAGTGCATTGGAATCATACATCTTGAAGGATTTCAGGGTGGTTGACGTATACATGCACTTATCAGTCAATTAGCCTTCTCCAATTCCCATCCCCCTGCTGCCCCCTCCCTCCTTCCCATTTTCAGCATAGTAGTTGACTTTGATATCTTTGTGTAAGTCCATCCTGTGCACCAGTTTGTTTCCCTCTCCTTCCCTCCTATCTCCCCCAGTTAGTTCACCTTCTTCAATCATCTGAGGTTTTCTCTCTTTGTCTGGAGTTCCTTCTGTGCGGGGTTGTGGCTCATCCTCCCATGACCTCAACACTGGGGTACTCCGAGGCAGGGTTGGGGGCTCACCTACCCCGCATCCCCAGTGCTGCGGAGGAGGGGTTCTCTGGGGGCGGGGCCAAGGGCTCGCACCTCCCCTTGTCCCCAGCACCGGGGGTCTCCGGGGGCAGGGCCAAGGGCTCACCCACCCCGCGTCCCCAGCATTGGGGGGTCTCCAGGGGTGGGGCCGAGGGCTCACCCACCTCTCATCCCCAGCACCAGGGGGAGGGGTTCTCTGGGCCTGGGCCAAGGGCTCAACCACCTCGCGCCCCAAGTGCAGGGGTCTCTGGGAGCAGGGCCGGGGACTGACCCACCTGTGTTCTCTGTGCTGGGCCACTGGGGAGGGGGCACTGTCTCATCTACCTATGTCCTCAGTTCTGGGGTGTTCCAGGACAGTGTTGGGCTGCTCATGGGGGGCTGTGGCTCGCCAGCTCATGTTCTCAGAGTTGGGTTGCTCCTGTGTATGGCCACCTCTTCTTTGTCTCTCCTCATCGCACTCATTGTGGGGGCAGAGGCTTATGGCCCACCCCTTAAAACCATCATCATTGTAGGTGTGGGTCTGGGTTGACTTGGGCTTCATCATGTTCTGGAGTTGATCAGTTTCAATGATGGTCTCTAGTCACTGGTTTCACATGGATCTGCTGTCTCTTTGCTGTTGGTCTCCTGGAGTCATGGTGTAGTGTGGCCCTGCATAGATGGTGCCTTCGCCTCCACTCTCCACTTACCAGGTGAAATGCGTGGAGTTCTGTTTAGCTCCCCACTCTGTCCGCTGCCTCGCACTCCGCTGCTCTTCGGCTCTCTTTGTTTTGTTGAGTTTTTTCTGCCCCACTTTTCTTGTTAAGAAACAGTCTTCCTGCCACCAATATCCAAGTTTCGGAGTGCCGGCGACATGCTGCCTCCTTTATCTCACTCACCCGTGTTCTTGTTGGGCAGTTCAGGGGCCCATGCCATGTCCGTCCATGTCCTCAGTGCTGGGGTGTTCTGTGCTGGTGCTAGGCTACTCCAGGGGGGCCGTGTTTCACCCGCTCGTTTTCTCGGTGTTGGGGTGCTCCTGTGCCTGGCCGCCTCATCTATGTCTCTCTGCGTCGCTTTCTTTGTGGGAGCTGAGGCTCACATCCCACCCTTTGCAGTCGTCACCATTGTAGGTGTGGATCTGGTTCGACTTGGGCTTCATCATGCTCCAATTTTGACTACTTTCGATGGTGGACTATGATCACTGGTTTCACAAGAATCAGCTGTTTCTTTACTGGAGGATTCTGGGAGCCGCGTGGCTCAGCCAAGACGGCACCTTTGGCTCCGCTCTCTGCTTACCAGGTGAAATGCTTTGAGCTCCCTACCAACCTCCGCTCTTTCCACTGCCTCGCGTTCCACTGCACTTTGACTCTCATTGTTTTGTTGAGTTTTGGCTGCCCTACTTTTCAAGATGCAGTCTTCCTGCTGGCTGAGCTCCGACTCTCGGAGCACCAGTGACATGCTGCCTCTCGCTATCCCGCCATCTTGGTCTCATAATTACTTTTTAAATGAGAATCATGGAAGTGAACCTATAGACTCATCTATGATAAAACTAAAATTATACTACTAATTTTCAATTCCGTTAAATTCATCTCACATATCTACTGGGCATAACATGTCTGTCTTACAGTTTGTTGGGAGACTGAGGATATATTTCCATAGTTTGCTTTATTCTCATAATTCATCACTGAGACATAAATATTAGGAAACATAAAAATATGTCAATGCAAAGGGAAACCAGAGACTGATACAATAAAAGGAAAATTGAACCAAGAGCCTTGATTCCATTCTGAGATCTATAACAATAATATTGTATTTGTGAAATTTAATTTCTCTAATCCTTAGTGGTTTTCCTTTGTTTAAATGAAATAACAATAACTCAGTCTCTCAATAAACATTGTTTAGCTGAAGTACGTAGTGAATCAGGAAGCCTAAGAGGAACTACTCAAAAGAATAACTGCTCAGGGATAAATCCGAAGGTGACATATCAAAAAGCTACTTATAAGTCTTGTCTGCATACCTTAACTCCCCAGGAGAATTCCACTCTTATTCCACAAAGCATTCTGCTTCCTTGATAATTGGCCCAGACATAATATTTCACTTCAATGCGCAGTATTACAGCTGATGCCTATGCCTCTCCACTGACCTCACTACCACCATTCTGTTATTCTGGTCCAAATATCTGATTCAGTCCTTGTCTGCTGATTAAGTTTATCATATGCCTGGCTAGTCCAAAACAAGCTCTGGCTATCAAAGAGCAAAGATCTTTCCTTATACCTATCATAGTTAAACTTTGATGGATAGTAAGAAAATCCAGGGAATTTGGAAAGTTTATTGAAGTTTATATTCCTTTCACTGGATATGTACAATGTTTGATTTTTAATTTCCCATCTTCATATAAGTATCTGGAAATCATTATTTTGCCATAAATTACTTTGTGAACCATGACTCAGTGTCTTCAAAATTGCATCTCCATGATCTTGGAGGTTTGAAGTAAATTATATTGAAGTTTACTCATGTCCTTGATTATGTTGAGAAGGTCCACACCTTGGAAAGCAGGGTGAAGAGATTGTATTAATTAAGGTTTTTTTTCACATTCAAATGAAGTGAAAAATATAGAAAATATCACATAAAGAAATTTTCCACTTGGAAGATAATATAAAAAACAATGAATGATACTATACCTATTTAAATCCCCAAATCTCATAGTAGAATTTTCCTAATAAAATGGAAACTCATTTAAATAAGTTATCTAGATTTTACCCCCACTACAACCTTGTTTTTTTTTTCAGAAAATTACATCAACTTTGAAACAGTCCCAAAATATGTGGAATAATTAACAGAGCTATAATCACTGTTATAAACCTCCTGAGAATAGTCACACTCATAAAACTGGCATATTAAATTCTACAGAAAAAAAATCAGGTGCAACTAAACATGATTAATATGATCCAAGTCATTTTATGTGGGAAAAATATTAAGCTGTTGTGGACTTTGACTTCTATCTAACTTCCTCATGAATCTGGTTCTTTGATAAGAGGAAAAAAGGAGCAGTTACCTTATTTAGCTCAAATATTTCAATTCCATACATTTGCAATGATAGTGGGGTTTTATTGGTTAAAGTAGAGAGAGAATTTCAAAACTTTGATGTGACAATAATAGAGGAAGTAGTTTCTACAGGCTCTTAAACATTTTTTTTCAGTTCTCAATCCTGATAGAAAGATCTGGAAGTCCTCATGGTGTTATTACATAGATACCCTTATGGTGACTCCAACATTGTACTCAGTGTCCCAACGGCCTTGAATATTTAAGTAAATGAGTGACTAAAAGCCAACACTCTTGGTTCATTCATAAGGCCCACTTTTGAACAATTCTCAAATTGAAGGGGAAAATGAATTACATAATTTCTCATCCATGTGTATCCCACCAACTGTGGAAACTGTATCCAAATGAAGAGTGGGAAACGGGTATACTCACCATGTTAGAAAGAAGAACACTATTCAGGTAGCGTGTATCTCTCATTTCATGATATAAGAAATCCTTTTTTACTATTTTTTGTTTTTTGCAGTACTGGGGATTGAACCCAGGGGCATTCTACCTCCGAGCTACATCCCCAGGTCTATTTTTTATTCTTTATTTTGAAACCAGGTCTCACTGAGATGCAGAGGCCTCACTAAGTAGCTGAGGATGGCCTCAATCCCGGATCCTCCAATTTCAGCCTCCCAAGTACTGGGATTACAAGTATGCGCCACCATGCCCAGCTTCCTTTATTACTATTTAATGCAACTATTCTAGATGCCAGCAATGTTTTCCCCCAGAAAACAGCTGCTTTTAAAATGGCAATAACCAGGACTATGATAATGAATAGATGGGCTGAACATTATTTAATCCTCTGCATATGTCTGGAATGTAATGTTGAGCCATATAATTGGTTTGTATATCAAGGGTGATTTGATTTTCTTTCCTAATGTTATTTTTTACTGTTTTCTTTCTATCACCTTTCCCTTGGCTATTTATAATGTTCATAGCCTCCATAGTTATGTAAAGTTTAGTTTCTCACCCTAGGGTGAAGGAGAGGAAAACTGGCTACCATTTTTTTTTTAAGCCTAATTTCAAACCTGTGTGTTTAGAGATGCAGTTCTCTCTAAGGCAGATAAAGATATGTTGGGACTCCATATGGATATTGCACAAATTTCTTAAAAATTACAGAGGAACATGGTAACTTCCTTTGAAGTCTCAATATTCACCTGCATTAGCAGGAGTAAACTTATGACTTTTAGGGCAATCTAAGTAATATGGGACATGGTAAAAATAGACCTTAATCAAGCAATTAATACATGCCGCATACCTTGCTAATCATTTTAACAAGAGTCATCTTTATGTCACAGAGTTGTGATTAAGTCCATAGTAAAAGAAGTCATGGGGGCTGAGGTGACATGCCCAGCTCACAGCTGGTATGTGGTAGATCAAATCTTTCTGGCTCAGATGCTGTCTTAAAGGACTAATCGACATAAGTGAGCGGCTGATTCTGATGCTTGAAGCACCTAACCCATAAACAGGATATTCTCCTTGAAGCTAATTCTGAGAATATCCTGAAGTTGAATATTTTCTCTGCATTCTTATTATTTTCCTCAAGTGAGGAAACACTGGAAACTATTTATCAGTGTAAATGGGATCTGTCTTTGGTGCACTAATGGTTTTTCCTGGGACTTTAAACAGATATGTTGACTGTTTCTCTGTATTGTATATACCTGTGCACTATGATGCTCTTTAAACTCGAGTAAAAGTTTATATTCTCTTGGCTTTTCCTCCTCTTATCTAAATATCACAACTCATGTTGAAGATGATGATGGTGATGATGTATGGGTTTGTTTTCTAGATCTCTTCATTATATGGAAACATTTTTAACAGCAGATCAAGTTGGGGATACAACCTTTGTCTTTGAATGCAAACCTCAAAATTATAGTGCCCAGAGCAATCTTGACAAAAAACCCACAATGTACAGTTTTGCTTAGGATGGAGTCATAGAAGTCACTTAAAATAATTAATTGTGTGTGTGTGTGTGTGTGTGTGTGTGTGTGTGTGTCTGTGTGTATAATTTTGGGGGGTGTTGAGAATTGATCCTAGAGGTGTTTTAACTCAGAGCTGTACCTCCAGCCCTTTTTTATTTTTATTTTTTCAATTTGATAAGGATCTTACCAAGGGTCTGAGGTTCTCACTAAGTTGGTATGCCTGTCCTGGAACCTGCAATGCTTCTGTCTCAGCCTTCCAAGTACTGGGAGTACAGGTGTGCACCACCACATCTGACTAATTACTATTATCTTAACAATATAGAATTCTCTTTATCTCAAGAGTTGTTTATTTTTGTTATAGCTGGTTTCTAAAAGTAAATATAGGGTCCTTGTTTTTTTTAAAATGTGTTTAAAATTAAAAGAGAAAAAAGATTATTGTACTGAATGTAATGAAAGAATGTTTATAATAATTTCCTGATATATTTATAGTATCAAGCAAATACTAAACATGTAGGGAATATGAACTCTTATTAAAATCTATACTATATTCCTTGTATAAATTTACATACTGACAAAATTAAATCAAATGGTCTTCTATCTTGATGTCTTTTTGACTTTTAGCTCCCTTACACTTTCTAGTTTTTACTCTCAATCATTATTTTTTACATTTTCTCTACTCTTGTTTCTTTCCATGTTGCTAAACTGGAAGGGAAAGCTTGAAATGCTGCTGTTTCTCCTTTCAAGTAGGCTCTGTTCACAATACTGCATGTATCAATCGACCTCCCTTGACACTATCACATCACTGGCCACTCACTGAAACACCAGGGACATCTCTTTTTGCAAAACCTAGATCAGATGTCTACCCAGTGACTCTCGTCCCCAGTGCCAAAAGTTATCCAAATGTACCATGATTGAAATAAAAAATGAAGAATCACCTGGTAACAAACAGATGAGGCCTATGACAACCAATGAACTTAACCGTGAATGTAGTTTGATGTGAGTCTGAAATGAACAGGAAGCTGCCAAAGAGCTGTAAGAGACATCGGGTGAATCGTCATTCTGCTGCCTATAACAATTAGGGAAAAATCAAAATGGAAAATACATGCCATGTCTTTTCAATGTTTTGGGCCTCTTAATTAAATCAGAAATAAGAATCTTCAAAGTACTTGCTCATGGAATTCTCATAAATACAGAGGATCATTATATTTCCTGGGGACTCCCCTGGAGTGAAGCAGCTTCGTTGACATGAAAACAACATGTCAGAGAGTGTCAGCCCAGGCTTTGTGTCCCATTTTTCAGGTATACACAATCAAAAGTTGAAATCCAATAAGGTTAAGAAGATAGCTTTTCAAATATTCTCAGGAGCGGCTAGAAAACAGACCACTTTAAATTGGCTTCAAAAAAAGGCACTCCAAACATAAAATGAAGGTTGCAGAAGGTTACAGAAATTCAAACGCAGAGGAAATTAAATTACAGCCAAGCTGAAACTTATACAAGATCTCTTTATCAATAGATGGTTACTCGTTTTATTTGTATTCTCAGACGTATAAAACAGAATGGCTAGGAAATAAGATGACTGGAGAAATAGGATTCTCTTATTTTGGTTTCTTCAGGGTGTATTTGGAATACTCACTATACATTAGAAAAAGAGGAAAAGAAAACAGGTCCTAACCTAATTAAGAATAACATGTGCTGTCCTTTCCCCCACTTCACAATATCACGTTTATAAATCAAGTTTTCTCTTTTTTCCCCTTAAAGAGTTTATAGGTGGTGAGAGAGCAAACATAGATTTTTTCCCTTTTCTGTTTTAATGCAATCGATTTCATATATTTTGTATTTAACTAAATATTAAAAATTAAGTAAATAATACCATATATGCCTCATTTTCAGGTAACTTTTATCCTATTTCCTTTTTCTAGGAAGCAAAAATTTGGGTTTAGTAATTATAAGTATGCCAATTTACAGATGGCTAAGGGTGAAACATGAAGCCCATAGCAATCAGATTTTGGGATCTGCCTCCCAACTTGTCACACATTAAGTGTAGCCATCTTGGACATTTCAGATCAGTCAAACCAAGGGAAAACTTACTTCATCATCCTACCCCATAACTTTAATAAAACAAATTGGTTATTGAATCAAACTTGAAGTTCATTTAACTCTGAAGTAAAATAGACAGCCCCTGTGAGAAAATAAAGATAATTGTCAAGTTTTACAATTAATATATAAAAAATTAAGACTATCCAAATATATTCTTGATTATAAATAGTAAAGCAGCATTGGAAAATTTATATTAGTATTTCATAGAGCTTTTTAAAATAATGCATATCCAAATGTATGTCTCTACAAAGGCTTTTATGGTGTGTGTGTGTGTGTTACTTTTTTGTTTGTTTGTTTGTTTGTTTGTTTGTTTGTTTTTGGTAATGGAGATTGAACCCAGGGGCATGGTTCCTGGGAGCGACACCCCTAGCCCCTTTAAAAAGTATTTTATTTCAAAACAAGGTCTTCTAGGTTGCTGAGAGTCTAGCTACATTGCTGAGGCTGGCCTTAAACCTGTGATCCTCCTGTGTCAGCTCCCCAAGTACTGGGCTTACAGGCATGTACCACTGTGCCCAGATTGGTTATTACTTTAGTAATTATTCATTAACCTTCCACTATATGACAAACCCTACTATTGACCTTCCACAATATGACAAGCACTGGAAGTCATATTTTTTTTTCTTTTTCGGTAACTGAGGAGTGAACACAGGGATTGAACACACTGTTATACCTCTGAGCTACACCCCCATCCATTTTCACTTTTATTTTGAGACAGGCTCTCCTTATGTTGCTGAAAGACCCACTAAGTTGACAAGGTTGGTCTTGAACCTGTAATCCTCCTGTCTCAGCCTCCCAAGTACTGGGATTACAGGTGTGTATCACCACATCTGGCTGGAGCTCATTCTTTCACTAAATATAACCAATATTACTAAATATAGGTAACTAGGTTCTTCATATCTGTCGAAAACATAATGTCCCCAAATATATGCTGCTGTATTTAAGTGACTTTAATTATAGCATTTTCCTGCTTTCTCATTGTAGACTTTTCAGCAATCATGTCATAGTTATGTATACACAATAAAACAAATATATCTGTATGTATTAAAAAAGCTGTCCAACTGAAAGGAGAGTACACAACTACAGAGTACAAGTATATATGATTCAGTTTTTTAAATTTTTAATTAATTAATTAATTTGTGGTACTGGGATTGAACCCAGAGGCATTCTACCTCTAAGCTACCCCCCGGCACTATTTTATTGTTTTTATTTTGAAACAGGGGCTTGCTAAATTGCTGAGAGTCTCACTAATTTGCTCAGGCTAATCTTAAGCCTTCAGTCTTCCTGTCTCTGCCTCCCAACTAGGATTACTGGCGTGCTCCACCACACCCGGCTTGATTCAGTTTTAAGAGAATAAATTGTAGTGAGAATTGCTCAGGTTAATGAAGGACAGAAAATGTCTTGGAAAGTGCTGGTTTAGTCATGTCATACTTTATAATATCTTCCAAGACCAGCCCTAGTGTTATAGGGAGGCATTTTCATATGTACAGTCAGTATACTCTAATCAGCTTGGAGAGTGTGGTTTGCTTGGAAATCGTGTCGAATTTTTATTTAATGGACTAGCTTGAAATAACAACCCATGCAGGTACCCAGATTAATGATATTAATGTTCTTACCTTGTGTGAAGGAACAATATTGGTGGAACCAGGTCATTCATGCAAATCAAGAGACTTCCATCTTATAATAACTTCCCACCACAATTTGATCAAGCTCAGTGACCTGGAGCTAATAAATGAGTAAGCCAACAAACCAAACAATAGATAAATAAATCAACTGCCAATAGCACTTTTCTGAGCCACCCAATCCCCTGGGATTGATATGTTTAATTAAGGAAAATAAATTATGCCCTATTGAATCACTAATGATGCTCTGCATCAAATAGTATTTAAATGGTTTGTCTTGCAATATTTGTGTACTAATTATATTATTCAATTCTGAAGGAGCAGGTGAGATAAAGGAAACAGAAATAAGATTTATTTATCATGGGGTATGCTTTGAAGTCATGAACAGTTAGCCATTTCTTTGAATCGAAACAGGAAGACGAGAACCATCATGATACATAAAAATTGCTTTTGCTTAAGGCACAGTTGTAGGTTTGGCTTTCCATTTACAGTGAGACTCCAAAACCATACTGCTTGATTATTAAGGTGAATCTATCCTCTTATCAATACACTGTGATTAAATTAGATGTTGAGTTATACCTGACTTAACTCATAAACAAATATATAAAAAGAAGAAAAGAGGCAAAAGTGCAAAAGTAACCAGACAAAAGATAAACACATTAATAATAAGGTATCTATTGGTTCCCGTACCTAAAATGTATGAAAATTCAGGGAAATTTGATGCAGTGCACCAAACCATGTATTAAAATTATCTTTTGTATCTATTCTTCCTATGACTCTTACATTAGGATTAAGAGTCTATATGAGCTGGGTGTGGTGGTGCACACCTGTAATCCTAATATTTGGGAGGCTGAGACAGGAGGATTTCAGGTTTGAGGTCAGCTGAAGCAACTTAGTGAGGCCCTCTGCAGCGTAGTGAGACCCTATTTCAAAATAAAAAATAAAATGTTTATGGGATATAGCTCAGAAGTAGAAAACCCCTGGGTTCAATCCCTAGTACAAAAAAAGACAAAAAAAAAAAACCCCAAGAGTCTATATGATGTGCCAATCTATATAGGGTATATTTAGCAACTTAGACTTTCAAATTAGTTGCCCATATTTAAATCACTGTGCAGCACTGGTTTTCTTAAATCTGCCTTAGTTTTCTCATCAAGGCTCAGAACCTTTGTTTGAAAGAGAACACAATAATATTTACCTCATTATTGTGAAAATTCAATAAACTACAACAAGTAAAAGATTCTCAGTTGAGTGTCTGATGTAATGTATGTCTTACAGAAGAGTAAGATAATTTCTCAATTGTTATCATGGTCAGAATATGACTTTACTGGTTTGAAACTTTCCATCTTCCTAAAATGCTATTCATCAAATAAGACAATTTTCTACTCACAGCTCTCTGAACTCCTAAAATTTACTCTTCATTATCCCGAATAAAATCATTTTAGCTATCCCCAAATGTATTCCTATAAGAATTTGAATCACAGGCTTAATCTCATCAGAGACATCCCTAGAGTTGGAAGCAGTGTTCATCTAGCTGAATCAAAACATTTCTACTTCAAATGTCCAATGTATTTTATGTATGCTATAGTATATTCCAATATATGAATCAGTACCAGAGTTTACTATACATACTATCATTCTGTGCTGATTGTGATATGACATTCCACTAGCCAGTCTTGCCCTTATGAACCTGGAAGATAATAATTTGTATGTGAGTATGTGTTTGTGTATGCACACTCAGAGCTATAATGCATGCATTTTGGAAGGGAAGAGAGATTGTTTTTGTTTAAAGTTTTATATAGTGGATGAGGTTGAAATGGGATTGTCTTTGAGTAGATAGAAATTGGGAAAATTTGAAATGGAGAATATGATGAAGCATAATATTTTGCAATATGGTACAGAAAATAGACAAAAGTCCATAGAAGGATATGAAAATATAAACAAGATGGCAATAGCAGTATATTTTTAAGATAGTAGAAAATATCCAGGCATGGTGGCACAAGCTTGTAATCCCAGTACTTGAGAGACTGAGACAGGAGGATTTCAGGTTTGTGGCCAGCCTCCGCAACTTAGTGAGGCCCTCTGCAACTTAGCAAGACCCTGTTTCAAAATAAAATAATAAAAAATAAGGCTGGGGTTGTAGCTCAGAGGTAGTATGCCCCTGGGTTCCATCCCCAGTACCTACCACAAAAATAAATAAAAAGATTAAATAAATAAATAAATAAATAGGGAGGTAGATAGATGATGATGATAGATAGATAGATGATAGATAGATAGATAGATGATAGATAGATAGATAGATAGATAGATAGACATGGTAGAAAATAAAGTTGAAGGAATGATGGGCTTCTGAGTCTAGAGAAGAAAATTGGACATGTTCCTAGGTGGGAAGCCATAATAAGTCCTTGAGTCTTTACTGATATGATAGAACCAGAATTTCACAATGATCAGCTTGGCACGAGTGCACAGAGACTGCTGAAGGAGCCAGTTACCAATTTATGATAGTAATTTAGGTTTGAGGGGATGGAGCAGTGAATGGAAGCAGCTATAACAGAACAAGCAGAAACAATAGAGAACAGGCTTTGGTGGGAAACTGGACTTAGAAGATGAAGAGAGAATATATAGACTGATATTTTTTTTCTGGAATTTTAGTTTAAGATATAACAACTCATGGTAGTGTTGATAAGAAAAGGGACAAGGAAGAAACATTAGCATTAAGGGATGAATGACAATTTTAATTGCTGGGTATATTATTCTCAAAATAAGAATTAACAGTGGAGACATCCCAGCAACAACTGGACATGTGGGAGTGAGGTCCATGTGAATGTTGAAACCTGGAACATCTCTGTGGAATCACCTGTATCTTCACACATTTCTAAGTTAAACCTGGAGGGAGATTGCAGTAGAACTATGAATCTCAAGCTAAGGAAAGCTCATTGAAAATACCTCCTTTCACTAGCTCCCATTTAATTGAACCCTATGAATTATCTGCTGATAAGAATTATAATGTCTTTTCACATCGTAAGTTAATTTCTTGGGATTCCAACTTATTAAATATACATAATTGAGTTGCAATTTTTTGTGATTAACTTTGGTGTTTTGTACAAAGCAATGGTATATAAGAGTTTGGCCTATTCAAATTTTGTTTATTATGAATTTTTCTTCATTGTTAGGAAACAAAGTACATACTCTAATTTGTAAACTCTACAAGTTTGCTTTGACTGAAATCAGAGGAATCAGAGCATGTTTGTTTAATACCTTCTGGTGGTTGTAGGAAGCAAGAAACACATCTTCCCTCATGCAGAATGCCAAACAGATGTTGTTCCTTGGGTCTGGCTGTGGACCATTTCTATTTTTTCCTTTTAAGACAATATTTAAAGATGCCAGATTGTTCTAATCACAAGTGTCAACCATTCATTAGCTTAATGGAAAAAGGTAACAGATTATGCATAGAATAGTCACCCAGGGAGAAGAGATACGTTTACAGCCCATAACACTTATGTAGATAGATTGTAGACATAATAATCTTCAACAGGAGGAAGAGAGACAAACAATTACTCTAATGGAAAGAAAGAGAATGTGATTAACATTAAATGCTAACTAAAGACAAATATTTGTGGTGGAAATTTCATAGAGGACAGCTATGTAACTTGTCTTGCCTTATGGGCAACAGAGGGAGGGAAGAAATAGAAATGTTGAACTGCCTCAGGTAAAGAAACCACTGTAGATTTGATTTTTTATTTTTGAAAAAAAAAGCCAACTTATTTTACTGGTGTGGTAAATTGAATTCTTCAAATCACTTCCAAAATAACTCATCTTAATTCTCTGTTAATATCGTGAGACACCAATACCAAATTTTGTTGCATGACACAGTGAACTATAAGATAGGGAGATTATCTTGCTGGGCCTTAATTAATTACATGAAACCTTAAAAATTGTTCTCCATGTGATAGCAAAAAATAAAACAACCACAGAAAGACTTAAGGTATGTAAAGGAAAGGATATGCTTTTGATGGACTGGTGATGTAATGGGCCATGTAAGAAATATGGTGTTTTGAGAGACCAGTGCTAAAAAGGGGACCTCAGCTGCACTGTGCACAGAGCTGAATTCTTCCAATGAATGAATGAGCTTGGATGTGTACTACAGTCTCCAAGGAGAATGGACTTGGCCCAAAATTTGGTTTTCATCTTGTGAGGCCTTGACCATGGCACCTAGCCCAGCCCACTTAGACTTCTGACCTATAGAATTGTGACTTGGAAAAAATAATAATAGAGAACAATTTTTATTTTATTTTATTAGAGACCAAAGACAAAAAAAGTTACCCCATGTTATATGTCTATATTATGGACTTTAAAAAATAATTTCAAATATAAAATGCGAATAGCCATGAATGTGCAAAATGAATATGAGCCATCATTCAAGTTTAATTAATTTATTTATTTATTCATTTATTTTTTTTTGCGGTACCGGGGATTGAACCCAGGGGCGTTCTACCTCCGCGCTACACCCCCCTGCCCTATTTTTTTATACTTTATTTTGAAACCGGGTCTCACGAAGTTGCGGAGGGCCTCACTGTCGAGGGCAGAGACCTGTCTTAGAGGCACACTGAGATTATCATCTTGGACCAGCCCAGTTTAGATACATGGTATTTGGCTGGGTGGGATCTGTCCTCAAAGGGACACATTCCAAGGGACCTGGTGTAATCTTCAAGGTGCGGTCTTTGATGTCGTCTCCACCCAGTAATGGTTAATCCCTTCTTCCCCTAAGTTTATCATATGTTTGCCTCGCTGACCTTCTTTACTGTAACCTGAGATAATTGCTGATTTCTGTGTTTGATTAACTTTTAAAGCTCCTATAAAAATAAGGCCCTGGCTATAGAGCTCCGGGAGAACTTGCCATCTCTATCTCCTCCCTGACCCCCAATTATTAAATATAACTATTTTGCAAATTACTATATCAGACTTCGTGTTGTTTCGTGCGAGAAGACCATTGTTAGGAAGCTGCTTGACGCAGCGACCGTCTGTGGCAGGATCCACAGACTTTAGGAAGCTGTCTGGGCAGCGACCGTCTGTGGCTGGTGACCATAGACAGTTTTGTCAGGAAGCTGCTTGGTGCAGCGACCTTCCGTGGCAGGAACCACGGAGTAGATTGTCCGCTGGAGTTACCGCAATACCTCACTAGGTAGAGAGAGAGAGACAGAGAGAGAGAGAGAGAGAGAGGCTGAGGCTGGCCGCAAACCCAGATCCTCTGGTCTCCACCTCCCAAAGTACTGGGATTACAAGCATGCGCCACCACGCCCGGCTTCAAGTTTAATTTAAAAGGAAGATGGTTGGGATGAGTTTAATAACAAATATTTTCACATTGAATTCTGGGTGTTCAACTGAAAATAAAGACATTAAGACAATGCCTTTGACTTACATGATCTGGCTGATCAAGCTATAATGAAATACAATATGTAATTAAGTTCAAATACTGAATTTGTATTTTCTGTAAATTACCAGATATTATTTATTAGGCATAAAATTTATTTGCACTCATATATGAAAGAAATAAGTATGTTTTTGATTTTCAGTTGCCTTATGAAAAGCTTTTAATAAAGAAATACATGCATATTTCTTTACTTTCTCTTTATAAGGAAATAAATGAAAAATTAAGGTGCTTTTATTACAAAAGTGATTACAAGATATTTACTTCCATTTCTAAGGGAGTGCAACATCGGGTGTACTGTGGCAGGTGGCCATGTGGAGCTTGGTGAAGTGGCAGTGTACTACGGCAGGAACAGCAGATGAAGACACAAGTAAAACAATCTCTGCATCACAAAAGAATATTATCATCCATGTACTTGGAATTCAATTAATGTAGAATTTCTAGTTTTAAATAACTTATCGTAGTGTGTCCTCTTGTTCAGTTCTTATCTGGTGACAATGTGTTCTCTCTCTATATTTTTTATCTCTTTCCTTTGATTATTGCAACTCATTTCAATGTCAATTACATCTATTCCCCAAATTCATGGGAATCATCATAATTACTTGAATTTCATACATGATCATTTTATTCTCCTCACTTTTTCTGCCACTATTATAAAGCTTCATGAATCCATTGTGAAACAATTTTAATATGTAATTATATTGGGGTATATATAATAACATTTTTTTTGCTTGTTAATGTCATGGTTGTTTATTTTGATGACATTACTTTTAAGTGATCACCATCTTACATCAGATTTCAAGAGTAATAAATATGACTTGATCTCTAGTTATTGTACAAATGAATCATGAAAATAATTCAGTATGACTTCTGAACAGTTAATCTAGAAAGCATTTTGGATTACTACATGAATCGACCATATTACTACTGAATAGAGCAAATGAGCGGTACTCCACCCACTCTATGTCTCCATTCTTCTCAATGAACCAATTGGATTCTTCCCATAACATTACATGCAAATATTCTTAATAATATCACAAATCCATGTTCTATAGCCAAAATATTTATTGAATCCTCATTATGTGACATTTCCACCAGTACTCTTGGGCAAACCTCCTTTTAAAATTACTTTGCCCTCTGAAGATGTTGTATTCTTCCTACTGCACACATCATTCCTCCCATATACCTTTGTTTTCCTCTCCTTCCCAGCCTCAAGCTCTCTCATAGGCCTAATTTCTTATTCTACATTCTCCCTGCAGGTGATCTCAGCTACTAATTATAAATAGGTGACTCCCTATTTTGCATATCAAATAGAGACCTCTCCTTTCAACTTTCAGTTTATCGAACTGCCAATTTACAATTTCCTCTTGGATTTTATCAGGGGCTGAAAATTGGTATGTTCAAAACCAAGCTAAGAAGTTTTCTGTATGTCTTAGTTTTCTGTTAGTATGTAGCAAATTACTTTAAAATGTAGTGGATTAATAATATATATATATATATATATGGTTAGGTAACTTTTTCCTAAGGCCTCTTCTGAGATTCAGACAGAAGTTGTCCATTGCTGTAGTATTTGAAGGGTGGATGGAAGGTAGAGGATACTCTTCCAAAGTACCTGATTCCCATGACTGGCTAATTAGTACTGGCATTATCCCAAGACTTCAGTTATTCACCACAAAGTCTTCTTTTGAGGGCTGCTTAAGCATCCTCACAACATGACAGATGGCTTCTTCCACTGTGGGCAACTCAAGAGACAAAGCTGAATTCTACAGTATTATAGAAACAGTATTCTATGAGTCCCCCAGGTCAATCATGATTTAGAAGGAGAAGGGATTACGCAAGAATGTGAATATATCATCATGAGGATTATTGTGGGCCATCGAGGAACTTCACTACTCTATTGCATGAGCTTATGTTTTCTTAGGCCTTCAGTAATAACACTTAGGCAAGCTAAGTTCTAGTAGGCATACCTTCTTTCCCTGCACTCTTCAATATTCAGTCCATCGCGTTAACTGTGATTTTTTTCACCTCAATACATTTTGAGTCTAATCATATAGTGACTCTTGCCACCACGTTAGCCCTAACAGGTCCAATTGCACATATTTTCACCTCCCTACAATCAGTCATTTGTACTGAAACTACACTTTTCAAACCACAAATTAGATTATACCATGTGCCCTAATGGACTTAAAATATATCCCTGGTTTCCTATATTAGGCCACAGACACTAATATGACTTCATATGAGTTCCAAAATCCTGCATGATTTGGCATCTACTTACTTCTTCAGATAGATCCCATATGATATCCTCCTTCTCTCTGTTCAACATCTTGGTGTGCACATGGGGCTTTGGCTGTCGTTCTAACTAGATTACTCATTTCTTCTATCTTTTCATAACTAACATAAAATCATTTTTATGTTTTTCTTCCTCAACAAAAAGTTTTTTTAATCTAAGTTCAATCTATCTGCCAATATAAGTGTCTTGCATTCATACTCTATATAGATTTGAATTTTATTTTCATTTTTATGGTTCTTTCTGTACTTTACCATTCTAGCTATATTAGAGTTTACTGCCTTTTATGTATGTTTGTCTTTGTTAAACTTCTACTGAATTGAAAGCCAAGAACAGGAAGATGGGAATATTTGGAGGGTGTTTTTGTGTTTGTTTTATTTTTAATTTGCTTGTATTATAATAAAACAGAATATCAACACACCAACAAATACTTACTGAATAGAAATACCTCCCTGTCACTGTGGTAAAAAAAATGGATTTGATGTCCATTTGGTTTTTAAAAGATCCAAATGACAATGGAAGAATCAGACTCAGATAAAGTACTGAGTCACATGTGCTGATGCTAAGGAAACTTGTGTTATGAGGGTGAGAAAATGATTTGTCTCCCTTAAATTCTAGCAGTACAAATCAGAAAACTCATAGCAGTTCACTAAACTTTTCTGTCCTTGGGCTACATTTGCACAATACCATATCAATATCTCCAGTTAACTTAGCCTATTTAGTAACAACTAATGAAAATACAGTCTAAAAGCACACAGCCTAAATCAACTGCATAAATATATGAACATTTGACCTTGTGAATTAATTAATTAGTTAATTAATTCAAAGCAACAAAATATTTGAGGACACGCAATACAACTCAAATATTTAAGAAACTGGCACATGGGAAATATCCTATGTGCAGGTCTGTGTGGAAGACCATAAAATAGGTTGATTCATGTTTTTAATGTTTATTTAAGAAGATTTATAAGTTACAGCTTATTGTAACATAAATTAAAATGTGAAAGTGTCCTAATATGACCCAAAGTGTCTTCTCTAAGATCAACAACAATGTTTTTCTTGAAGGGTGTGCTTTTCACACTTCTGCTATGTTAGTAATTCACCAATTCTGCTATTTCCCTGCAAAGATAAAGTTAAAAAAATGTGTCTGAGTGAATCAAATGTTTACTTTTATTAAAACATTACAGAAGATGTCTGACAGGAAAGACACTGAGGGATATCTGACCCCATGCTTGTGAGCCCCAAGTTTCTAGAGACAAGTTAAATACTCTGCTTGAAGCCTGCTATTGTGTGAATTTTCACAGTAGACCTCTTGACCTGTCTCTCCAAGCCAAATATTTCTCTAGCCTCATGAACTCATGATCATCATGAAAACTTTACCTTACTTACTTCCTCTTTTACCCTAAAGAAATGAAATTGCTAGACTATTACAGGAGCTAAATACATTTATTTCTTTTAGACTATGTTAACTTTTTTAGTCAATGCTTATAGTAAAATGTAATGAGTGTTAGCTCCCTTGAAAAACACATTTAAGGGGGTTCTTTGCCAAAGTAAGATTTATCACAAATGTTCACAAAACAGTGGGAAAAGTGAGGGAGGAATTGAGGGGCAGAAGGAGTGATGGCTAATGTGATTTCAGCTGGGTTCTGAAAGGCTACCCAGAAGAGATGGAATGGGAGAGTTAAAGGTAGGTTGTTCTGTGGAACTCGGGCATAAATAGAAGGAATTCCAGGCAAGAAGAATACCACCAACAAAGCATTTAGTTAGAAAAGCATCAGATACATTTGGAAAACTATATTAGTTTCAACTGGTTACACTAGAGTATTTAATATAGAACAGTGTGCTGTAAGCCCTGTAAATGTGTTATTGTCATGTGAAAACATTTTGAATATTTTGCTGTAAGTCACACACTCAGGACTTTCATTCATGTGTCTGCTCTTCATGAATCAGGCTGAGATGCCTAGGTGGCTCATCTGGTCTTGGGATAATCACATCTTAAGCATTCAGCTGGTTATATTGTAGGCAAGAGGGAAAGAGGGACAATTTGCCCCCTGAATCACACCCCCCAGCATATTAATACATACATGTTCTTATTTTCAAAACAATTCACATGAAGGAATCAGTCTAATTATACAATTTTTATAACTATTTAGATTTATGAACACATGAATCCAAATACCACATATTTCATGCAGAAAGCTATTAGTTAGCATTAGTTTATATAAATTTATTTAATGTTACATTTTTAATTGATTATTTTCAGAAATTTTACATGGGGATAGCCTAAGCTAATCTTCACAAGTAATCAATTTATAGCTGGGTATGGTGGCGCACTCCTGTAGTCCCAGTACTTGCTGAGACAGGAGGATAGTAGGTTTGCGGCCAGCCTCAGAAACTTAGCAAGGCCCCCAGCAACTTAGTGAGACCCTGTTTCAAAATAAGAAATAAAATAGGGCTTGGAATGTAGCTCAGATGCAGAATGTCTCTGGGTTCAATTCCCAGTACCACAAAAAAAAGAAATCAATTTATATATTTGACTAAACATACACTGATATCTACATTATCCTTTAGAGTATAAGGAGGAACTAGGGTAAAAAATGCTTAAAGAAAAAGCCTCCACATCTCTTCTTCCTCTCCTCATCCCTTCTCAGCATGGAACAACATCCCGACTGTATTCTCAGAACTTTCAGAATTTTTGGAACTGTGAAATTACCTTATTAAATTCTAGGAGTTTTAGGACACAAAGTTAAAATTAGTCTTGCTATTCTAGATATTATTTCTCTAAGCAAAAAGAACTTGTTTTATATTGGTTGAAACACACATATCTATGTCAAATGCAGAGTGCTAACAAAAGGTTGACAGCCTGTTGCTGACATTTCAAGTCTACAAAAGCCACAGTGAACATGCACCGATATCAAATATCACCCATTCTTCTTGGGTTTATCTCTTGATTTTTTTCTGCTCAGCTTTTTTTTTTTTCCTGCCATTCTGAAATGCTCTGAGTCTCAGGTAATTGGAGGCTGATTAATCAAATTTGTAGCACTTCATTTGGTTGATTTTTCCTTCACTGCTGAAATGATTCTGCCTTTGACTAATGGATGTTGGTGTTGATAATAGAGGACATTTTAATCACTATGCTCTGATGATAGATGGTCATTCCATTTAATCAAATGTTATTTGACAGAGTATTGTCTTTGAGGTTTGCACAGGTAGTGACTCAGAGGTGGGTGGCATGTGGTAGGGTAGGGGAAAGATTTTTAAGTTTCTTTAATAATGTTGTTAGACCTTGACATGAAAAATGAGAAAGAGTGAATCTTATAAAAAAAGAATTTTCTCTCTTTGTTTCTTTCTTTTCCTTCCTTCCTTCCTTCCTTACTTAGTTACTTAGTTACTGGAACCAGCCTAGATGTCCATCAATGGATTTATGGAGCACAAAACTTTGGTATATACACACAATAGAATTTTACTCAGCCATAAAGAATAATATAATTGCACCATTTGCAGGAAAATGGATGGAACTCGAGAATATTATGCTAAGTGAGTACACGCAGTCCCAAAGAACAAGTAGATGTATGTTCTCTCTTATACGTGGAAGCTGGAGAGATATTTGGCAATAAAGGCAACATCAGATAGATGAGCAGAGACTCCAGGGAAGTGACCCATGGTCATTAGGGAAGAGAAAAGGGGGGATGAAATCATAAAGAATGCAATAGTAGAAGTAATGCTGTGAATGTATACAAAATTGCCAATTCCAATCTCAAAGACTTGCGGGGTGAATGTGAGGGGGAACCGGTGGGGAGGGCAACAAGAAGGTGTGTACATGTATTTTTCTAAGACACTATACCCCAATATGATGTAAAATTACAAGGCACCCAATAAAAATGAAAATAATAATTGTGCTGTTTTTTGTTTAGCCTGGAAAAGGAAAATAACAGGTCATAATTTCCAGAATAAAAAATAAATCATCAAAAATGCAGCAGTAACAATATTAAGCCACTAGCTAACAGATGACAGAGCGGTGTCCTATAAAAGGGAAAGGGTCTTTAGAGTTTGGCTTGATGCAAGCCAAGCAAAATATGTAGAAACTGAATCCTGCAGGGATATCTTCTTAGAGAAAGGAAATATCCAGGGACACACATTAATCAAGGAAGCAAAATCTATGGTCATAAAAGAAGATTTGTGTTTGTTCAAACCATTTATTGGGGCAATAATGCTATATAAAAAGGCACCTCAAAACTTAGATATGAAAAAGAATAGTTCCTTATTTTGCTCTTGATTCTGCAGTTTAGTGAGTTAGCTGAGCATGGCTGGTGGCTCATGTGGTCTCAGGACACTCAAACATCAGTCATTCAGGTTGCCGTATTGGGGGCAACAGCGGAGGGGTACAACTAGGTCTCATGACTAGCACCGTCTAGCAGACTAATCTAGGTGTGTTTTCTTTTTCATGATAACAGAGCATATGAGGGAACAAGGCCAACCTTGCAGGAAATTTTCCAAGCTATTACTAAAGTTAGGCTTGCTAACATTCCACTGGCAAAAGTGGGCTGCTGATCCAGATTGGGAGAACACTACCAAGCCACACGGAATACCTGGTAATGGTCAAGTGTGGAGGTCATTCATGTACTCAATCTAACTCAACCTTCAAATCCATGTCCAGACACACTGGTTGGAAGACACTTAGCAAAGTCACAGGGAAGACATACTGGATGACCTAAATTTTTACCTCCCATCCTCCCTGCCTTATTCTTTGAGGTACAGAAAAAATCATAGGCCGGGCGTGGTGGCGCACTGCTTGTAATCCAGTACTTTGGGAGGTGGAGACCGGAGGATCAGGGTTCGCGGCCAGCCTCAGCGCGCATGCGCGCACGCACGATCGATCAATCGATTGATCGATCTCTCTCCTCTCTGTCTCTCTCTCTCTCTCTCTCTCTCTCTCTCCCTCTACCTAGTGAGGCCCTCCGCAACTTC